>QANW01005368.1:242937-262598 GCA_003254865.1 Dryas drummondii
TTATTTATAATATGCTAGGGTCTTTATAATATTTTATTTTTCAGTTGTTTTCTTCTTCTTTTTGCTGAATGATTGTAAAAGAAATTTTGGATATAAATTTATTAATTTTATGTTATATACATTTTGGATAAAAAATATTAAATAAAAATAATAATTTTTTTTTTAAATAAAATAGGTTTAGGCGACGGAATTCTTCGTCGCCTAAATATACTTTGGGAGAGGAACTACTTATTCGTCGCCCAAAGTATGTTTAGGCGATGAAATAATTCGTCGCCTAAATATACTTTAGGAGAGGAACTACTTATTCGTCGCCCAAAGTATGTTTAGGCGATGAAATAATCCGTCGCTTAAATATACTTTGGGAGAGGAACTATTAATTCGTAGCCCAAAGTATGTTTAGGCGACAAATTAATTCGTCGCCTAAACTTGTTTTGGGCGACAAACCACATGCCTTAGGAGACGAAATAAATTCGTCTCCCTAGGTATCTTTGGGCGACATGTTTTAGGCGACCAAATACTTGACGAACACATTTCGTCGCCCAAAGTTTTGGGCGACGAAAATCAACTTTGGGAGAGGAACTGGGTTCGTCGCCCAAAGTGTTTTTTCTTGTAGTGGTCACAACTAAATAGCAAACCGATTTGTGACCTAATTCAAAATATCTTTAGTATCTAAACTAAAAAAAATTAATATCTTGTTGTTTTGCTGAAAAACTATAGATATTTGATATTTAATCCTAATTTTTTATTTTTTTGCTTAAAAAAAAATGATCAAGTAAACACTGTAAACTTTGATAACTTTTCTCCCTTCGACCAACCATTAAGTATATAGTAATTAATGCCCTTCATTTAAATAGATTATAGAATTTTGATAATAGGGCCTGCAGACCCTTGAAAAGGGGATAGGGATGGCCATACAATTATTGGGACATATAGTACGTTTTATATATGTACGTTATCATATTCCACGTAAACAATATATATGTGGATGACTCGTATGCGAGAATTTCTAGAGAGATCCAACATAACACATGCTTCGTATATATAAGCAAATTCAGTTATAATAGTGTAATTGTCATATTAATCCAATTTAGGAGTAATGTTTAATCTGAGTAATTGAATTCTTGGTTTAGGAACTATAATTATGGACAGGCAGCAAGGCCTTGGGGTTTGATGGTCTGAGGAATCCGGAAATAGTAGCAAATAATTCCTTGATCGCATTCCAAACGGCTCTACGGTTCTGGATGACTGAGCAAAAGCCAAAGCCCTCGAGTCACGATGTCATGGTTGGACGATATGTGCCCACAGAAGACGACATAGCAGCGAATCGGACGGTTGGATATGGACTGGTCACTAACATAATCAACGGTGGCCTTGAATGTGGAATACCCAACGATGCACGAGTGAATGATCGGATTGGTTATTTCAAAAGATATGCTAAGTTGCTTGATGTTCATACCAGACCTAACTTAGACTCTGAAAATCAGAAGTCATATTAACATCTCTATCGATCTAGCTACATTATTGTAGTTGCATGGATTAAGAATGGCTAGCTAGCTAGCTTTGATGATGGATTTTTCTGTTTTGTACTTTATTTCTCTTTGATTCTTTTGGAGATTTGATGAATAGAATATGTTGCAATGCTTCAATCATGGAGTTGTTATATGAGGAAAGGGTCAAAGGACAAAATTAATGTAAAGGGTAACTCTCGTTACCCGTTATTCTTTGGCTTATCCTAAGCGTCCTTAGTGCATGGCTTTGTCTTTCATGTAGCCTTGTATTGTAGGGCTCAAAAACAATACATATTTAATATTTGGTTTAGCAGATACCATGTGTGTATTTTAATATGGCACTTGATAGTCTTTTGACCACATCTCAGAATGTGATTTCATCATGTGAACCGTTCTGTTTGTACCGCTTTAGGCCTAGTTGGTGGGTGAATAATATGTATAGTTAATTTGGTCAATAGTTGAGGGCTGAGATTTAATTTTAAAATTTAAACAGAACCCCTCTTAACCTACTTGAAGATTTAATTTTAAGTTCCACGTTCATTCCTGCTGCGAATAAGTCACACTACAAGAAAAAACACTTTAGGCGACGAACCTGTTTCGTCGCCCAAAGTCAAATTTCGTCGCCCAAACTTTTGGGCGACGAATCATCTTCGTCAAGAATTTTGTCACCCAAACCATGACGCCCAAAGTTTTAGGCGATAAATCTATTATTTCCGTCTCCCAAAGATGCATGGGGAGACGAACCAAACTCGTCTCCTGAGTTAACTTTGGGCGACGAATGACATGGTGGTCGCCCAAAGTCGCTTTGGGCGACGGAATTGGTCGTTGCTTAAAATGACTTTGGGCAACGGAAATAATATATTTGTCGTCCAAAGTAACTTTAAGCGACGACCAATTCCGTCGCCCAAAACGACTTTGGGCGACAAACTTATGCTTTTGTCAGCTTATGTGACTTTGGGTGACGAAATATTTGTCTCCCAAATATTTTCTTAATTTTTTTTTTAATTTTTTTTTTATCCAAAATCTATATAATAGAACACAAATTAACACAATTTATAAGTTTTTTTATTTAATAAATTTTTATTAACACAAATTAGCAAAATTATAATTTCATACAAAGTAGTAATAACCCTAATGGTCAATCTATTCTAAACCAGTAGCATCATCGTCATTCATATCTGACGGAGGTTGATGAGAAGATGGTGGCGGGACAAACCCAGGTATCGCCTTGGTCAATGCAGCATACAATGCCTCCTTCTCTGCTCTCTCAGCTCGTAAGTCCTCCTGCAACTTCTTCACTTGAGCGGACAACACTGCGACGACTGCAGATGGCTAAGAAGAAGATGAAGATGAAGATGAAGACGAGGATCGAACATCACGAATCCGCCCATATCCCATGCCGCGTATTTCCTTACCAGGCCTAACACCCAATAGCATAATACGAAGTCCAACATCGGGATCGGATACTGGAATCGACTCCAACGGAGTACCCGGAGGGTGTTGCTCGGCCAAGCTCTCCAAATATATTCTCGAGTTGGCCACTATCTCATCCTTCAAAATTTTATATATATAAGTAACCAATTAGAAAAAAAAATTAAAATATAAAAAACTAACATGTTTTGCCTTGGCCGCATTACAACTGGGATGATCATAGATATCTCCGAAAGTGTCTATCTCCGAGAATTGCGACCCACGCAGAAAAAGAAAATAATTTTGTCAAAGATCCAAACAATATTAAAGAATATATATGTATTAAATTAAATAATGACGTACCCGACGGCGCGACTCCACTCGATATGAGATGGGCGTCGGACCACTATGATGGTTAAACGGCTTCCCTTTCCGGTTTCTGGCGTTGGCGACCGACTTCTTCTGTTAAATATTAAGCAAATTATAAATGTATTAGTGTATGTATACAATAATAGAATAACAAAACAATAATCGATTTTTTAAAGTCTTAAAATGATAAAACGTACCAAAAACGACGAGGTCATGAAATGATCGCACAAAAAAAGCCACTGGTCAGACCGTTCTACCAACTCCATAGGGGGGTTCGCCAATGCCTCAACTGCCGACGAAAATCCCTTGAAATGCACGTGTAGTTTGTGCTTCCACTGCCTGTAGGACTTGATGAGTAAATTTGTCATGTACGTGACGGTGAGGGGATCATCCATCTGAATGTCAAAGTTTACCTGAAAAAAAATATTAGATTGTTATGAATAATCAAATTTATCGTTTTGAATTAATTATTGAGCTATATACTCACTGAGATGGAGCGGATCACTTTGTGTTGAATCTCTACCGGCGATTTTTTCCAAGTGGTTGCAACCATGGCGCACTCGGCACGGATAATAGCCCCCACATCGTGCGAGAACAAATTGTCAACGTTAGGATCTAACGGTCTTCGGCTGTTTTGCACACACATGACTGGAATCCGCGCCCCAGTACTGCGCACGATCCGAGAGGACTTCAACCACTACATGGTCCCTTCGTCACAGTGGATAATGTCGCAGTAGATGAAGCGGAAGCAGTGGTCGTTGTGTTTTGAGATAGCTTGACTTGTTTGGTAGTGCTTTTAGAAGACTTAAAAGCACTTTGAAATAGTTAAAAGCGTTTTTTTTTTTTACATTTGGTAAAAATAATTGAAGGTGTTTTTGGATTGTAAAAGCACTTGAAAGCGCTTCTAAGTACATTTACAAATCTCAAAGCTCCCACGCAGATCAGATCCAAATCCTTGCAAAGAGGAAAAAAAAAAAAAAAAAAAACACAAGAAATTAGTCTCCAAACCCACAAAAAGTCAGTTTGCAAAATGAAACCAAACTAAGTAAAAAAATAAAATCTTCAAAATCCCAAATCAATCTCACCAAAACTCAGAGCCCAGCCAACTCTCACCAAATCTCAAAGCCCCACGCACATCATATCCAAAGCCTAAATCAAAAGCATTAAACCTTTATAAATTTTGAATTTTTATGAATTTAAAATAGTCACAACTATATAGTAAACGGATTTATGACATAATCCAAAATGTCTTTAGTACCTAAACTAAAAAAAATTAGTGTCTTATTATTTTGCTAAAGAACTATAGATATTTGATATTTAATCCTAATTTTTTATTTTTTTATTCTTTTGCTTAAAAAAAATGGTCAAGTAAACACCGTAAACTTTGATAACTTTTCTCCATTCGACCAACCATTAAGTATATAGTAATTAATGCCCTTCATTTAAATAGATTATAGAATTTTGATAATAGGGCCTGCAGACCCTTGAAAAGGGGATAGGGATGGCCATACAATTGCCTCCAGGCCCACCACTGCTCTGGTTTATCCAGACAATAAAAGCCACAGTATTTATAATTTGCAAACTGAAATATATATATACACATGTTTGTCTTACCAGCTTGTCATTCGCTGTAAAGCTCATAATCAACCGGACAAGGCTCTCTCATTTGTTGCAACATACAATTGTGGTTGTCAACTTGTTACAACCTCAAATAACATGTCTAAATTGGACTAAAATAATATTAGATGAATATTCCTAAGAGGGATTTAAGAAAACAAATCATTCTAAGTCGTCTCTGATGTACTGCTTTCCATTTGTTTACATGAACTACAATTTGCAACTTGTGATGAGAAATTTCCTTTGAGTAAGGATGGGGTTTTGAAAGATGGTAAAGAGAGCTCACTCTCGTGGGGGTAATTCTTGTTCTCGATAGCTCACTCACTTTAATGATTGATTTTTCCAAGTAATTTTGTCCAAGTAACCATTAATCACAGTATGCATGCAACTATGCAAGCGAGAGGATGCCACCACAAAATTGAAGGCTGAGGTTGGTATTACAAGCTGCTTCAGAGTTTAAATGTCAATACAAAACTTTGCTAATTGTTTGTGAGTATTGGAACTGTCATGAAATATAATTGTCTTGTGTGTGGATCTGAAAAATCATCAAAAGAAAGGCTCGCTAGCTGTTGGTCTAAAAGTAACTCGATATTGATGTCAGCTTTCTGTTTCTGTCTTGCTCTTGTAGTTAGATAACATTTGCTAGTTGGGTTTAAACGGCAAGCACCTTTACTTCATGAGGAATTCATGTACAAGGTGTTGGATGCGTTTTTATGGTGTTGAATGCTTTTCATTGTACAAATGAAAATAGAGGACAAAAAAAAAGAGAGGAGCATACATGATACTATGATAGTATTTACAGTTGTATGCTAACACTACCTAGGTCCATTCAGTCGTCCTTGCATTGCATGCATAGGATGGGTAAGACAATATTTACAATAGGGTGAGGCTATGCAGAACACCCTAACATATTTTGTCCAATTTTTTTTTCTTACCCTTTATTGCAAAAATATGATGAAATTACCCAAATTCATTTGGTGGTTATCTACCGAAACATCTACCAATGTTCGGCAGATAACTGTCGAATAAACACAAACATTTCGGCAGATAACTGTTGAATACATTTTTCATTTCCATTTGGTGGTTATCAACCGAATAATCCATCAATATTCAACAGATAACTGTCAAATAACTATAAATATTTCCGTAGATAACTATCGAATAACTCGACAAACAAAATTAAATTTTTTTATTTTAAGGGTAAAATTGAAATTTTGAAATAGAGTGGTCAACTCAGCAGTTTAAGGTGGTCAGAATAATATTGGCCTTTACAATATTTCTGGTCTATGTAGTATCATTGAAGAATAGCCTCCAACATTTCAGTTCTACAATGTGATCTTAATGCTTTGAAGCCACATTCTTATCCTGGGAATTTGTGCAGCTTAACCAAGCTATTGGTTCGATTGAAGCAATTGCCAAGGCATCAAAGGAACATGTTCTGGAAAACAGACCTTTCAGCTGACAAGGTCAAACAGTTAAACCGCCAAGGAAGGGAGGGATCTTAAAATTGTATCCTAAAAACTCATTTATTTTACGAGTACAACAATAATACAACTAATGCAAGCAGAGAGGGATTGAATGCGAGAGTAGTTTCATAAAATGGTTGTACTCAGATTTTTTTTCCTTGTGTTGTGGGTGTCATCTTTATCAGAAACTACATGTGTATCTAGTTTTGGAATCACATCCCTCCATGCGACCAATCAAGAAATTAATCATCTGATTACAAATGTCAAAGTTAAGGAAAAAACCAAACAATTAAAAACAAGCCCAAGAGTAGAAACCAATTTACACACGCTCAGAAATTCAAGTGGGCTGAAGAGCATATCTCAACAAGGATGAAGCCAGGGTGTGCTTTTTTTTTTTTTTTTTTTTTTTTTTTTTTTTTTTTTTTTTTTTTTTTCTCATTTCTTTTTTATATTTTCTTAAGATGAAAATGAAAGATTGAGACAGAATCAGGAGATAAATAGCATAAACTTATGTTGAAAATTCAGCCAGAATCGGTTGCATGTCCGCATCAGCTAAAGCTCTATCAAATTAAACATTATATACCCCAAACCCCAGCAGGTAGAAACTAAGCCTCATAACAAAAACTACACTTCCCAGGTGCAAAAGTGCATCCTAAATCACTAATAAATCACAATAGCTGGACACATTATATCATGTCCAGTGTAAGAACCAGTTCATAAATATTGCATCCACTAATTAAGCCACAGACATACATGACAGTTAGAAGTACAATAATGGTGGGCTGCCCAGACAGAAACGCGTGAACTAATGCCTTAGATGAACCACAGATGCTATGATCTTCTGGCTACAGGCTTACCACTATGATGGGGCACCAAGATATGAGGCAAGCCGCAATATGTCACTGAAGACTCCACCAGCTGTGACTTGGGCACCAGCACCCGGTCCACGGACTATCAGAGGCTGATCTTTGTACCTTGTTGTTGTGAAAGCAATGATATTATCTGCCCCGGACAGTTGAGCAAACGGATGATCATTCTTGTATGCTTGCAGCTTCACTACCCCTTTCTCATTGACCACATCGACCACCCCGACATATCTCAAGACCTTCAGATATCACAAAGTCATGAGGTAAGAAGAAAACTGTTTAGAACAGGATAAAAAAAATACTCTCCTATAATTATAGCTACGATATTAGGGTTGGATAATCCCTGCCCAAAGAACGCTGATGAATTAAGAAAAATATTCACATTTTCCAAACTATTATGCCCTATAATAAAATCTACAGTGCAGTTTTTATCACATGAAGTCAGAGGAATACATCAATAACCATCATATCGGAAGATAATGCAAGAAATGAGGATGGGTTCACAGGAAACCAAAATGATATTGTTCCAGAATTTCTAAAAAATAACAATTTTGAGTTATTTCTTCCCCAATTTGCCCATTGTTATGATTGATACCTCAAAAAAAAAAAAAAATGTAAACATTTAATAGCCATTGGATGCCTAGTAAACTTATAACAAACTACCTGATCAATTTAGCAATCAAATATGGCTACTATTTCAGATAGGTTAAAATTCCAGTATTAGACTACCAAGAAAAGAAATGCATATCAGAGATACTCACTTCCCCTGCATCCTCAGCTATCTGCCTTTTCTTAGCCAAGTCGTGATCAAATTGTGGAAGCTTTTGCATAAATTCCTCGGCCGATGCACAGTCCTGGAAATAAATCATCCGAAACTCCACATCAAAGGTGAACATATGCACTTGGTAAGGGTATTAAATGATTGACAAGTTTAGATTTTACTTTCAATGGTTCTGGCACAAGGCTTTCAACAGGGATATCGGTGAGTTCCAGCTTAAGACCAGACTCCCTGGCAAGAATTATCACCTGCATTTGAACGGTTCCTTAGGAGGCAAATCTTACAAAATCATGACAGCTGAGGTTGAAGTGTCGGGGTGGGGGCCAAAGCAGCATAAATATGAAGTCAATTTTTTTTCTTTAATAATACAAACCACAGGATCTTATATCAAAACTTGAGGGACGTAAAACTGATTAAACACAAACCTGACCACATTATAAAGCCTACTTAATTTAGGTGGAAAAAAATTAGCACATAGTACCTTTCTACAAACATCTGTTCCAGATAGATCATCCCTTGGATCCGGCTCAGTATAACCAGCCTGCTTTGCTTCAGCCACCACCTCACTAAAAGTTCGTCTTCCTATTAAGTTGTTAAATATATAACTCAAAGTTCCACTGCAAAAGCAAATCAGAGAGGCAAAAATTGTGTTAAACGTAATATATATATATATATAAAAGGGACAGTACTCATGTATTATTTTCAACATTTGACTGAGAAAAGAGATAAACAAAAGTTGCCACATACCTGAAGATGCCTTCAATACGCAAAATTTTGTCTCCAGTTTCGAGGAGACCTTGTAATGTATTGATAATTGGGAGACCAGCTCCAACAGTAGCTTCATAAAAGTAATGTGTATATGATTGCCGTTGAAGAGCTCTTAACTTTAAATACTGGACATGGACAAAAATAATGTTATGAATGATGAAACCTAAGAAGTCAAAACATATGCAAGATATGAACAATATTACTGCCTTTTCAGACTGCAATAAAATTATACTCAAAGAGTAACTTATTCATATTAAATAACAGATAAACGAAGTTAGTTGCATAGTTTATTCCTATATTTTTTTTCTCACAAGTCAATTTATGGTAAATTAAAATAAAATACACAAAATAGTTTCATATTGTTATGAAATAAATGGCTATGGAAGAAGCCCATAGTGTCAAATTAAAATAAAATCCTTGAGAGAAACAAATACTACAAACAATCTGGGTATTGTTTCCCCCTCCCTTTTTTTATAAAGAACACTCTGTATTCAATAAGGAAAACTCAGGTTCTTTCATGTTAAATTCAGTATGACAAGCATCTTCATCTTTCAGATTACAGAAGAACAGTTAAAACAGAAAAATTCACATTAAAGCATTACGGATTATATCACTTGTTGCCGCAAAATTTGTGCAGAGTTATGAGAATAATTACACATGTAAATGGCTACTTTTATCATCACTATGTCCAAACAACAAAGTGTAATTGAATTCTCTCTTATAATTATGAATCTAAAGTGGTCATCCACATTTTATAAAGAAAGCACTATTGACCAGAATTGTAAAAAAAAAAAAAAATTGATAAATAATGGGAAGATTGGAAGCATGAAGAAAAAATACAGTGGGAACCAACAATGACTGTATTCATTGCTTGATGACCCTTGTAAATTGTTTGAATTTGAAAGCAAGATACCCCAAAATCAGGGGTTCCAGATACAAGTGTTCGTGAAAAGAAATCCACATTCCCAGTTAATTGAGTAGATAGATATAATTAAAGAATTGGGAGATGCTCTTGTTCTTTCTCAGTTGATTAGAATTATACAAAACAAGAATTTGGAATTATATATAAAGTCATCATGATAAAAACCTCAAAAATCGGCCACATGTAAGAAGAGATATTACCTGATCAAGCGGTCCTGAATTTGCCTTTTTGTTGGGGGTCACTACATGAATTCCTTTCCGCAACCAGTCATTGTAATGGCTTGCAATGATAGAGTCAGCTGTGCAGTCAACTAAAACAGTATTCGGAATAAAATGATTCCCATGTACATGTTGCACAAATTTTTCCATATCTGCCCTTTCTCCTTTCTCTTTTTGAAGTTCTTTCCATCTAGATAAGTCAATACCCCTACGACCATAAATAATAAAAATATAAATTTCACGGTCCTGGAAATGAGAACTACTAAATGAATAATTTATAGAATATAAGTAAATCAATTACCACCAAGCCAAAAGAAGCTACAGGTGACATTTTTTTGCAACATATACAGTAAAAATAGAAATGAAACAAGTCTGGTAGTATGCACACAAGAAATTCAAAAATAATAAGGAGAGCCGACTTTAAAGCTTCAACATGGATGCGATTAAGACTCTGGAAACTTTCACTACTTAGCAGAAGACACGAATCCTGGTGCAAATAATGTCCAAAATGAACATACGGGCCTTGATTATCCACAGTCAATTATCAATTTTGAGAAGGCTAACCAAAAAAGTTTCATTAACAGACATGTATAAATTGGACCATCATGATTTAGATCATCGATAATCTAACAGGTGGATACTTAGGAAAAGACAAAGGAACCAAGCTCTGTTATGCCACCACTCCAAGGTGTACCAGTGTAGTATAGATACTAAGCATTTTATTTAAGAATATTCCAAAGAAAGCTTTTAACTTACGTTTCACTCAAAAGCATTGTCCTTGAACCAGTGATTCCCATAACACGCAAATCAATGTTAAACTCTTCCTTAAGAGTTGCCGCCTGCAAAATTTAAAATTGTTCAATTTTAATGATTCACGCCACCCAATAAAAGAAAATAAAAGGATCAGTATTCATCAAAGCTTGTGCATAAGCAGTAATATGAACTTAAATTAGTAAAGAGTCTAAAGGCGGAGAGTAAAGTGTGTGTGTGTGTGTGTGTGTGAGAAAGAGGGAGAGAGAGAGAGGGAGAAGGAGAGAGAGGGAGAGAGAGAGAGAGAGAGAGAGAGAGAGAGAGAGAGAGAGAGAGAGAGAGAGAGAGAGAANGAGAGAGAGAGAGAGAGAGAGAGAGAGAGAGAGAGAGAGAGAGAGAGAGAGAGAGAGAGAGAGAACTGCAAAATACCTAATTTATATCTTAATTAATTTTAAGAAAGAAAAGCCAATTGGTTGGGCATATAAAACTAAAACTTAAATTGTTGAATGGCTGTAAATGGCACAGAGCAGCATATGTATATGCAACCTAAATTATCACCAAAAACCAAGAAGCAAAATCATAGGCCTCCGACCCTAGATGTTATGTTGATAAATATTACAGCATCAAACCTTCATCCTAATTAATATATGCCCATTGTATACCCATAGAAAACAAGCATACATTCACAATCTTCTTGAGTGAATTAATCCTGCAAACTAGATTTTAATTTTTGATGTAGCCAAGTAAACTTACTTCCAATAAGATTATTAATTTAATTATGCTCTTCTGTGCACAAGCAAACCACATTTTACAACTTAACCAAAAACAGGTAACATCTCGCTGCTCTAGAAACTAAATCGGACAAGAATAAGTACTCATAAACAAAAACCACAAAAGACCCCACTTTTGAAACACATGAAAACCAGCACACAGTGATAATATTGACCAAATTAGGATCTTCAAGTACACATGTAATAAAGAATCATACAATTTGATGTACAGATGACATACAAATGATACATTGTAGAAAGAAAATGATAGTAATACAAGAGAATTTGTCCAAATAAAGCACCTGATCCCTTAGTTGATCAAGTAATGTGGCACCAATCAATCCTGGTCCAACAATGCCCATTGCTATAGTAGTTTTTGAATGATAAAACCTAGAGTGGACAGCTCTCAGGGCCCTAATACAATCCTCCCGCTTTAGCACTACAGTAATATTGTACTCAGAACAACCTTGAGCTATAGCACGCACATTAATGTTTGCCTGCAGTGTAGCAACAATTTAGACTCCTTTGTCTTGGGGATTAGGGATTATGTGAAACATTAAGAATAAAAGACTACTGTTTAGAAGCAGATCGCTGACATTGTAAATCACTATGAAAACAATTATGAATTGTTAAATTAAAAATAATAATAAATTTCGATTGATTATTTAAACTTATAGATGAAAACCCTAACCTTTGCCAGAGCATTGAAAAGAGTTGCACTAACTCCAGGAGTACTAGCCATTTTCTGGCCAACTGTTGCCAAAATACTACAGTTTGGAATGACTTGAACCTGAGAAGGTTAAATTACAAGCCAAGTACCAAAGAGGTGCTACAAATTAAAATCATAAAATTGATAATATATGATAACATATATGAAATGAAAAGAAAAAAATGCATTACAAGACTCAGTTTCAGTAATATAGATGAGCAAAGAATGAAATATTTTGTTCACAAGGAATCAAACCAATCAAAATACAATATCAGAATATGCATTTTTTCCCATTTACATTTCCACTGTATTACTTCAGAATTTTTATAAAACTCTTCTTGCAATTCTATAACTGAGATACAAATAGAGGTCCAATAGGCTAATTATCCCATCGTATTGATACCAATAGTGCCACCTAATTTAAGTGATGCAAATCAGCAACTCGGACTCCAAACCTCCAACTTAATTTCCTCAGGAAAAATTGCCAACTCAAGAACATTTTCCAGCCACTCTCTACCACCATGATGATGCATGGAAAAGCTGATTCTGAGGAACAACTCTATAAATAATGTCCTATGCCTACCATAAATTAATAAGAAATTTAAGTTTTAAGTTACTAGCAGTTTTTAAAGTTACTAACAGTAAAACAAATAGTTCTGTCAATATAGTCTTTTCCATCATTGTAAGGTGAAACCAATGAACCAAAATATCCAATTATCAGTGAAATAAACAAAAAAGTAATTGTCAACATGCTATCCTTGCTCTGCATACATTAACATCAAGTAACCTTGTCAAGAAATTCAGTCAAATAAAAAGTACGCACCTGAGAAAGGCGCCCAGCATTCAAGGCTTCACGAAATCTAGACTGCAGTGCCTCAGAAACAGCATTCACTTCCTTTTCAGGGACAGCAAAGCACACAGAATGCTCGCTACTAGCCTACAGTGACCCATCACTAAGCACACTAAGCATCATACATGTTAAACTGTGTCAACTACCATGAACCTGAATACAGAGCATGAGGTAACCTGAGATATCATAATAACATTAGCCCCCACATCTTTTACAGCACCAAATATAGCACTAGCTGTACCAGGAACACCAGCCATTCCAGTTCTGGGTGAAACAATTGAGAATGTTAAAAATGGGAGAAATGTATTTGTAAATTCATAGAACAAATGCAGTGGAGATGACTATAATGCACAGCTCACCCCTCAACATTTACAAGGGCCAAGTTGTCTATTGTTGCAAACCCTTTGACAAAGGACTCCAATCCCTGGACCCCTTCATCCTCAGTAGCAGAAGAGCGACAAATTTTTGTACCAGGTGCAGAGAGGTTGAAAACATTCCTTATTATAATTGGAATGTCATATCGCATCACTGGAATGATGGTGCGTGGATGCAGAACATTTGCCCCAAAATAAGACTGCACATATACATATATTTTTGTTAAAATTGCAAATGTACCCAATCTCAACAACTTCAACAGGGAGTAGTAAGGTTCACCATTTCCCAGGCCTCTTGATAAGACAATGTCTTCAGAATCACTGCCTCACTAACTGCAAAAGAAATTTTCTTAACATTGAATTAAACCCCACAGTACCATTGTAACATTCTTAGAAGGCATCATTCCATTACTCTCACAAATTAAAAAAGCGAAAATGCATGCGTGTATTCACTTATATATATATATATATTCACACAGAGAAAGCTTCCATCGAGGGACACATTGTGGGACGCACTCCGCATTATAGTTTGATGATCCGAACCATCTATATTTAGGTCTCCATTAGGGATCATCCTTACAAAAAAATTAGAAATACTGGAAACCAATAAGCCATCTAATTTTGATAAAATAAATAGACGAACACTGTGTTTTCAATAAATAATGAAATTATCACCAATTAATCAAATGGTTTCCGATTTCTCTAATTTTTTGCAAGGATGACCTTTGAATGGAGACTTAAAAATTAAACGATTTAGATCATTGAAATACAATGTGGAGTGGGCCCACAATGTGTCCCTTAAAATAACCTTATTCAAGGGATCCCTCAATGGAAGTTTTCTCTATTATCACAATTACATAAAACTGATTGACATGTGACTTAATGTTTACTAAGAATAAGGGCTATACAAACCTTTTCTGGGATCTGCACTATAGACACCATCAACATCTGTCCAAATTGTAACTTGACCTGCCTTGAATAGAGCACCCAAGATTGCTGCAGAGAAATCACTTCCATCTCTCTTCAAAGTAGTAGGAATATCTTGAGGTGTGCTAGCAATAAAACCAGTAGCTATGATTGTTTTTGATGGATTTCTGGAGAACCATTTCTCAAGTCTCCGTTCAGATTCCTCAAAATCAGGATCGACTTGATTAGAACCAGAAGGGTTTACAATAAGGACTTCCCTTGCATCCATCCATTTGCAATCCACCCCATTCTGCCAAAGGAAATCAAAAGCACAATAATGTATCAAACGACTTGGACAGAAACATTCAGCAAATGCTCTTCAAAAAGTGAGCAAACAACCACCAGACCTTTCTAACAACAGATGACAACATCTGAGCAGACCATAACTCTCCATGTCCTACAACAAAATCTGTGAAAGATTCTGTTGCATGACCAGCTGCCAGAATTAAGCATATTAGTCAATATAATAAGATGCTACCTTAAAATTGTAGCCAAAATTAGAAGAGTGGAATGACATAAAATTAACAAGAAAATTAGGATTTGGTTCATAATATATAACTCTCCATGTCCTACAACAAAATCTGTGAAAGATTCTGTTGCATGACCAGCTGCCAGAATTAAGAATATTAGTCAATATAATAAGATGCAACCTTAAAATTGTAGCCAAAATTAGAAGAGTGGAATGACATAAAATTAACAAGAAAATTAGGATTTGGTTCATAATATCTATGTATAGATGGAGAAAAAGCTTTTCCATAACACATAAATTACTGGCCTTAGTTAAGTTGGAGAAAGGCATGATGCTTTACTAACCCTTTTATTTTTATTCAGCCATTGTATTGATGTATTGTAGACTAATCATAAGGCAAAAATGAGAAGCATTAAAGAAGTCATTAATCCCATTAAGTTCAAACTACTCCCTTAAAAAGATAAAACAATTCCAATAAAAGAATTAATCTCTCTCTCTTTCAGAAAGCACTAGTTGATGTAGTTTGTAGTATAAGCATATGCACAATGGTAAACATGGTCCGTTTGACATCTGATGGAAATATCAAAAATCACGCGTCACATTTTCTGTGATAACCCATTTGAGAGTTTATATGGATCAGAAAGCCACCAATGTCATGATGTTTCTTGTAAATAATAAATGAATGAAGAATGTGATATAACATTCCAGGTACGACAAAATCCTTCTAGGAGACACATAAGACATGTATGTAAGTTGTTTGTGTGTGTGTGTGAGAGAGAGAGAGACAGAGAGACAGAAACAAAGATAAGTCTAATACCAATATATATTGCACGAAGCATCGCTTTCAGGTTACTGATGTCATTATGCAATCGTAATAAGAAACTACCAAGATCATCCCCATCAAGTAGATCGAGAGCTGTTGATCTATGCTTTTCTAAAACAGCATCTAATGCAGATAAATAGGATTCATCTCGTGATTGAGCCTTGTAGATGAGATCAAACATCATATCGGTTACCTTGGACATTGCTGATACAACTACTAACTTCCTCTCTGAATCATCACTAAGAACTATTTTTGCAACATTCTTAATTCTTTCTGAATTTCCCACACAAGTGCCACCAAATTTGTGAACAGACCAACTGTCACCTTTAGGAAGCTGAACCTTTTCATGGGATGTGTCTACTGGAGTATCTACTAATTAAGGAGAGGAAAACATAGTTAGATTAAAACTTACAGTCATTCACTACAAGATCCTGAGGACCAATTCAAATGGAACAAAGGGTAGGGGATGAACCTGTGACTGATGCAAAAATATGGGTTTTTAATGTCCTTTTCCTTTCCAGTCCAGAAACAAAACCCATTCTGAAACCAAAAACAAAAAAACAAAAAAAAAACCTCGTAAATAAATCAATAATTTAATTTACAATATGAAGTATAGAAACAACTATGCTCTAGAAAAAACAATGAAAAAGGTGGATAATAAATAAAAAATCACTATTTATTTGTGCAACAAAAACTAAATTTCTTAAAGAAAAAGGCAAAAATTACGATAGCAAACTAAACATCATTACAAAATGCAGAAATTTATGCAAAGAACTCAGAATAACATGCCAAGGTCAAAAAGTTTTTTACTCAGTTAAAGCAATAGGAGAAAAAACTTCCACTTTCCATATACGAAACTCATCCATTTTCTCGAGAAACAAACAGAAACTGAATAGATATACAAATGGGTACCTGCAAATAGGAGAGCGCTGAGGAGGGAGAAGAAATGTACGGCATTGAGAGTACTGGATCTTCTTGGGCTTGGCGTCGTGAGGCAATGCGTTGGGATAAAGACCATGCCCTGAAGTAGAGATCGCCGAAGAGAGCGACGCCATAGCACTCACAGTCTGATAGAGTGAGTGAGAGAGAGAGAGAGAGAGAGAGAGGCGGCTTCGGTTAATATTAGTAATGGCAATTTTTGGAGTCGGCGACACCGATGGGGGGTGAAGCAAAATCTTCACCCGTATCCCCGATATTTCCTCCGACGATAATTTCGGTAAATATCGGAAATCCCCGATATTGGGCCGACAACACCGAAAATCAGAGGAAAAAATTGAAAAAAAAAAATGGAGAAAAAAGAGAAATTAAGCCTAATTTTCCATACTCATGTACTAATTCAGAAACCTAATCAATGTCTTAGCATTACGAGATTAAAATCCAATAATTGAATAGGAAGAACCAGACATACCTTTAACCCAAACTAAAACTCTCAATAAATTGCACCAATTTATGAGAGTTTCAGCACCCACACTTCGTTTGAGCAGCCGCTGTCTACTTTGTGAAGGTAAGTCTCCTCCTCTTTCTCTGTCTCTGTTTCTCACTATCGCACTCTCTGTCTCACTCACTCTCTCTCTCTCTCTCTCTCTCTCTCTCTCTCTCTCTCTCTCTCGCGTCTGGTCTGGTCTGGTCTGTGCTCAAAAACGACTGATTAGCTTCTCTGTTTGTTTGAACGGGCAAAACAAGTTCTACTAGGTATGGTTTGGGCTGATTTATAATTTTATATGGGTTTGGCCGTTTGGGCTTAGGGCATTGTACTGATTTATATTGGTGTTAGGCAAAGAGTAAAATTCGGTAGGCAGAAAATTTTCGTGCAAATTTTGATTAAAATTTTGATTCCGATAAAATTAAACAAAAATTATGAAATTATTATCAAAATATGCAAATTTTGAATGAAATTTGACTATATGCTTATTTAACATATTATCTACTATATTGATAAAAAAATATTAAAAAAACTAAATTATATAGGAGGTTTCATATGATATAAGGTGAATATAATGCATACTGTTAAAAAAATGGGTCACTAATTAATAATTATATAAATAACACCTCTAATTTATTTATATTACAATATTAAATCATGAATTAAATAAGTATTCAATATCACACAGAGTTTCTAACAAGTTTAAAATTTCCGCTATCTTCAATATCATCATGTTCAGAGTAAGTAATAATCACCCCAATATACATCTCCAACATAACTTTGCATATAATTCCCGACATGTCAACCATATGGATCAAGAGGTAATATTTGTGGTGGGATTTGCCTATAACCATACTCATTTGAAGAGCTACTGTCAAACTCACCTAAGTAAAATGGTGAGGCAACCCAAAATTATATTAAACATTTAAATCTTCCCCAAATATACATAATCACAATAAGTATTTGGGTACCTATCTATTTCCAAATATACACAAATTACAATCACAATCAATAACTATTTCCAAATTCCAAATAAGTATTAAAAAATTTTCAGACCCAAAAAAAAAAAATATTTCCAAATTTAAACAATTAAACCCAAATATATTTTGGTACGGACCGTACCGTACGGTTTAAGACTTTAAACAATTAAACCCAAACAATTAAACAATTAAACCCAAATTTAAACAATTAAACAATTAAATACTTGAATCAAGTAATCAACTAGAAAAGAAAAAAAGAAAATCTGATAAATATTAGATATTTTTTAAAGATAATGATTATAACACCCAATTTTGGGCTTGCGCTTCCTGTGCAGCCCTAGTGATTTTTCTGTTTTCCTGCGCAGCCCAGTTTGCTCTTTGCCGGCCCATTTATTTTTCTTCCGGTCCACTTTTTTCTTTCAAATGCCATTTTTACCCTTACTGTTATAAATCGTTATTTTTGAATGCGCGGGATCATAGTTGCTCTGTGCCTCTGCTCGTAAAACTGAGCTTCGTTACTCGATCGATCAAGCTTTGTGTAGTCGATCTGGTATGGTTTTTGTCTCTCTCTCTCTCTCTGTCTCTCTCTCTCTCTTTATCTCTCTCTTTCTCTCTCTCGGTTTGTGCTTCATCTGGTATGGGTTTTGTATTGTTGTTTGATTTCAATTTCTGTATTTTTTGAATTTTAGATTGATTGATTGATTGAAGATTTTCGATTCAGAATCTGTTTGTTTTTGGCTCTCTGTCTCTCAGTTTGTGCTTCATCTGGTATGGTTTTTGTATTGTTCTTTGATTTTCGATTTTTGTATGTATGGAATTTTACATCGATTGAAGATTTTTACGTTTAGAATCTGTTTGTTTTTTGTTTTGATTAATGATTTTAGGGTGTGGCTTTTGTTTTATTTTTTCATTGTGTTTGTTGTTGTTATTAGAATTGGTACTGTTTGAATTGTTATTGTTATTGTTACTGCATGTTCGTAACTTTTTAGTTTTGGTTATTTTTTTTGCTTTTTTAGGTATCATGGATTCAAATTTCGTTGCGAGGGTTATTTACTGTTCTCAGACTGTGGTTTTGCCACTGTCTGTTAGTTGGAGTTTTTGTGATTTGTGCAATTTGATTTGCACAAAGTTTAGTATGTTGAAGATTGGTTCGTTTGTGTTGAAATATGTTCTTGGCGGTCAATCTGGATGTGTATTGGCAGATGATCAGGACTTGAAGATGTTGTTTACTTGTTTGTCATTATTCAATGCTCAAATAGTTGATATTTTTGTTACTGACAGTGGTTCTAGTAGCAATTCTTTGTGTTCTGCTGATAGTGGTGGGATTTCAACAAGTGATTCAGCAATTGTTGAAAATGATTATCTAGGGTGTTATAAGGCTGAGGCGGAGAAGATTTATTTGACCAAGGCTTGGGAAGGGTATATTGAAGGTGTTGGTCAAAGATTTGAATGTGGTGTCATCGAGTTTAGGGAGAAGTTGTGCAAGTATGCTATTGAGATGGGTTTTAAGTTTGTGTATATTAAAAANATTGAAGGTGTCAAAGATTTGAATGTGGTGTCATCGAGTTTAGGGAGAAGTTGTGCAAGTATGCTATTGAGATGGGTTTTAAGTTTGTGTGTGTATA
>QANW01005368.1:268896-340555 GCA_003254865.1 Dryas drummondii
AAGTCAGTAGCTATTGAGGTAGAAATTGGGTGTCGCTTCTTCTTCTTCCTCGACAATGGTGGTCAGTAGCTACCAGGTGTTGTTTCTCTTTGCTTGAATCTCTCGTTCAGAATAGGTCTATGGTTTTTTATTCTTCAAGGCAATCGAAAACGGTTTTTGTTCTTCGTGTTTGTGATTGCAGAAGGCTCTGTGATTTTGTTTTGATTATAATCATCTGCTAATACAGTTTAAAGACGTTTTAAGAGGTTAATTGCAGTTATGGCAATTAACGGATAGTTAAAGGAACCGGTGGCAGGGCCCGTAATTTTGCTGCTTTTTAATGGTTTTTGTTGCGAGTCTTCCGGGCCATTTTAAAAGTGGGCCGCGTTGGTACCGCATTTTTTCAACTGGGCCGCACAGTCAGGGTTATTTAATAATTGGGCTTTAAAAAAAAACCCTATTTTTTAATATATTATAAATAAATATTTGATTTTTTTTAATATATTATAAATAAACATTAGATACTTAATTAGATAGTGGAATGGAAAGATCCAATCATTTATTGCCTACTAATGCCTACAGGCTACAGCGCACTCATCTTGTTTGCTGTGTAAATTCGGAAGAAGTTCAAACTTTAAAATAATGCCTACAGGCTACAGCGCACTCATCTTGTTTGCTGTGTAAATTTGGAAGAAGTTTAAACTTTAAACCCACAACTCTACAACACAAGGTCGTAAGTAGTTGACAGATTTGGGTATTTGGGTACAAGGTTAAAGATACCTGCTGGGTGCGCTGTGCACGAAGGGGAGGAGGCAGGGGGTCACGCCGTCACGCCGGAGGCAGCTGGGTGCGCGCAGAGGGAGAAGACAGAGAGAAGTTGCGCAGGGGGAGAAGAGAAAGAGAGATCTGAGAGATGAAATGGAAATGGAAATGGGGTGGGACTTCTGAGATCTGAGTTAGTCACAGCGAAATTTCGTTTAAATTTCGCCACATTTCGTCGAAATTTCGTCAAATTCTGACGAAATTTTACAAAAACAAATTGTGGAGGGGTTCGAAAGTTCGGCCGAAATATTAACGAAAATTAATAGATATGTTATAAAATTTCGGAACCCCAAAAAAATGAAAATTTCGCCGAAATTTTCGAAATTTCACTCCTTAGTGTTAGGTAACGAATTAAATTTCGGATTTTGAAAAAATTTCGATAAAAATTTTGACAAAAATTAGACGAAAATGAAAAAAATTGTTATCAAAATACGGAAATTTTTAATGAAATTTTATCATATATTTATTTAACATATTATCTACTACATTGATAAAAAATATTAAAAAAACCAAATTATATAATAGGTTTCATGTAATATAAGGTGAATATAATGCACGCTGAAATTTAATAGATATGTTATAAAATTTCGGCCGAAATATTAACGAAAATTAATAGATATGTTATAAAATTTCGGAACCCCAAAAAAACGAAAATTTCGCCGAAATTTTCGAAATTTCACTCCTTAGTGTTAGGTAATGAATTAAATTTCGGATTTTGAAAAAATTTCGATAAAAATTTTGACAAAAATTAGACGAAAATGAAAAAAATTGTTATCAAAATACGGAAATTTTTAATGAAATTTTATCATATATTTATTTAACATATTATCTACTACATTGATAAAAAATATTAAAAAAACCAAATTATATAATAGGTTTCATGTAATATAAGGTGAATATAATGCGCGCTGAAACAAATACTATTAAATAAAATTAGTATATTCTTTATACTCTATAATTTAATTATATACTAAAATCTAAACCCTAATACTTTATAGAATTAATTACTCTAGGATACATGATAAGCATTTTATTTAACCTCTACTATACCTATTGTTCAAATTTAACAATAAGGTCACATTTGTAAGTTATGGTATTAAA
Source organism: Dryas drummondii (assembly GCA_003254865.1). Classification (NCBI taxonomy): domain Eukaryota; kingdom Viridiplantae; phylum Streptophyta; class Magnoliopsida; order Rosales; family Rosaceae; genus Dryas; species Dryas drummondii. The sequence goes on from QANW01005368.1 coordinate 270,799, forward strand.
AAGATATGTTATTAAAAAAATATGTTATTCTCTCTTTCTCTCTTGCAATCCACACTACTCCACACCGAAGCTTCTTGCTCTGGCCTTCCCCAAACGAATGGTGACCACCGGTGTGCTCCCTACACCGTCGCCGACTTAACCCACCCTCCCTGCTGCTGGCTGGCCGCCACCTGCAGCAAATTGATGCGAGAAAAGAGAGTAATGTCGCCGGCTTCCCCTATCTTTCTCTCTCTGTGTTTGATCGAAGCCTTCTAATGGATCTGCTCCGAGCTTGATCGAAGCCTTCTAAATCTTCTCTAACCATTCCGACTTCTCCTCGATTGGGCATGATCATAGCTTGTGGTACGTAGACTCCTACTTTGATTTTTTATCAGTAGAAGGTTCTTGATTTTTTTTTTAAGCTCAATTTCTGAAATAGCAATTTATGGAACATTGCAAGTGAACTGAAACTGCAGTTTATTGGAGTTGCAGTTACTAACTGCAGTTTCAGAAACTGCAAATGAACTAAAACTGCAGTTTCTGAAACTGCAAGTGAACTGAAACTGCAGTTTATTGGAGCTGCAGGCTTGTAGTTGCAGTTACTAACTGCAAGTGAAACTGTAGTTTTCGAAACTGTAGTTTCCGAAACAGCAAAGTAAACTGAAACTGCAGTTTTTTTTTGAGTTGTAGGCTTGCAGTTGCAGAACAATGCTTGTGAGTGAAGATGAACAATTGTTGATTTGGTAAAGTTGAAGAAAGAGATCGATTTGGCAAAAAAACAAAGATCAGTTTTAGGCTATTTGTGTAGTTGGTTTGGTTGCGATGCGTTTCTTTTGTAAGGTGTCCGCATGTTATATTTTGGGGGGCTGGTAGATAGTATCCGCAAGTTAATAAAAATAGATGGAGTGGTTTTGGTTAATATTTTGCTTTGTTAGTAACTTATATTTAATGGACTCTACTTTATATACTTTATATATCATAATACTCTTTATACTCTATAATTTATACATTAAACCCTATATACTCTATAATTTTTTTAGTGTATTAAGTTTTAGACCTTTTAGGATATTTTTAATTATTTTTTTATATAAAAATGTGTTAGAGTTTAGGATTTAAAATAACGAAACGAAACCCCAAACTTTTTTTTTTCTTTACAATTGCCCAAAGACCCCGAACCCCCTCTCTCTTTTTTTTTTTTTTTTTTTTTTTTTTTTTTTTTTTTTTTTTCCATGTGCCTCTCTCTTCAGTATTTTTTTTTTTTTTATATATTCTTTCCTTCCTTTTTTCCCATGCCTTTTACAGTCTTACCCAGCCAAGCTTTGTCTTCACTTAGTGTAACAACTCAAATTTTGGTTTATGGTAATTTTGTTATTTAAATTTTTCAAACTTGTTTTAAGGTTTCTTTAAAAGAATTAGAAATTTCCTTAAGTTTATTTTAACTAACTTAGACCTTTGGTTGTGGTTTTAGAGCTTAGTTGTGTATAAATGAATTTTAAAAAAGGAAAATTCAAGAATTTGACAATTATTTTTTTTTTCAAAATTAAATTATGAGAGTAGGATTTTTCATAATTTTTATAAAAGCAATTTGACTATTTTGAGGTTATAGAAAATTAGTACTCATCAATATGAGTTCGTACAATTTTTCGGTGAATTATTTGGAGTCTCGAACTATTTTTAGTGAATTTCCGAAGTTGAATAAAATAGAAAATAGGAAAATTTTGATAAATTTTGATAAATTTCGGTCAATTTTGCCAAAATTTCAAAAATTTCGGCGGAAACTTTACGAAAAATTGTTGAATATGTGTTTCGATTTTGTAACCCTAAAAAAAGAAATTTAATACCTTGGTGTTAGGTACACATATACTCGTTTATAGACTTGGATCCACTCCTACCCTAGCTTTTTTTCATCTACCTAAACTTTTGATATCTTAATGCCATATGCCCAAAATTAAATCTTATTTTATGATTATTGTTTTGTAATAAATTTTTAATATTATATATGCTAATTATTGTTAACCATGATGTAATATGTGAGCTGCATGCATCACAATTAACCATGGAGGGGAAAATGATAGTTTTTTTATTTTTACAATTGAAAATGATACTTTTTTACTTGTAAGAAATGTGCGGTTTTCTTTTTCATGGAATAATAATGTGTACTTGTCAAGAAAATGAATTTGTTCTATTTTGTGTAACTATATTTTATGGGGATTCTCAAATAGAGGCAATTTAAAGTGCATGTATGCTTTGTGGTATGAAGATAGAAAGAATCATGTTCCAAACCAATATTTTGATTTTGAGGCATTACATTGTTTCTATACATTGAAGTCAAAAAGTTATTTTTTTTTTTGCCAAAGAAATACTTCATATTAAAAAGAAAGCCACAACGGCAGAATCCAAAAGAAACCAATAAAACAACAAACTGACAGAGCACTAAAATAAAGAAACAGAGATCAACTAGAGATAGGTTGCAGAAGTCCCCAGTGCTATTCAAAAGGTAGACCATCTGCAACCAAAATTCCAATCATAGAGAATGGAGGATTCAAATCTCAAGTATTAACACACATCCCTTTTCTTGCCAAGTTAGCTACGAAATCAATAGCTTTGTTAGCCTCTTTGCACACCCAGTTCCAGTGAATAGAAGAAAAGCTAGAGGAAAATCTCCTTATTTCTTGCAGTAAAGGAAAAATTTCCCATGAAGATTTCAAACTAGGATCCTTAAGAGCAAAAATTACCTCTTTAGAATCAGACTCAAGTACTACCATTGAGATGCCTTTAGCCCTTGCACATCTCAGACCTTCATGGATTGTCATAGCCTCAACAATTAATGTTGAAGAGGCCTTAAAGTGACAAGCAGATCCACCAACCAGTTTAGCACTTTGATCCCTTAAAACAACACCAATACCTGCCTCATGACTACCAGCATCCAAAGACCCATCAGTATTAACCTTGATCTCAAAAACTGCAGGAGGGAACCAAGATGTAGAACTAGATACATGAGAAGGAAATTTAATAGAATTTCCAATAGATATAGACTTGGAATTCTCTTATTCATGCAAAAACTCAAAACAAGCTCTATGATCCTGTCTGCTAGCAAAGACTGGGTCTGGATCCACATTCTGAAATACTGACTTGCATTTGATTTTCCAAATATTCCAAAAGATAAAACAAATCCTTGTCAATAATAAAGAGGTATCAGCTTTCCAATAATCCAAAACACTCAACAACCACAAATCCAAGTAAGACACTTGGGCTTTATCAACCTTATACCCCAAACATTCAAACCATATACCCTCAACCTAAGGACATAACAAGAGCATATGCTCAACAGTTTCATTATACGGCTTGCAAATCGGGCAAAGAGGGTACATAGATACTTTCCTTTTAAACAAATTATCCTTAGAAGCAACAATGTTAGAGATTGTCTTCCACAAAAACAACTTAATTTTTGGCAAAGTATTTGCAGACCAAATAATTCTCCATAAATTTTTATCAAATTAATGAGAGTGATGTTGGTGCATTGCATTTGGGATATCTCTTCTCCTATGCTACCAATAATATTCAGATTTAACTGAATATGAACCAGATTTCACCAAGGGCCAAATAAGCCTATCTTTTTCATGATTAGTAATGAGAGGAATCTCCTTAATAAAATGAACTACTGAATCTTCTAGGTAAAATAATGTTTTGCTAAAGTCCCAGGATCTGGAATGTCAATGAATCAACTTAGCAACTTTTTGAGGAATATCAGAAGCACCATGGATAACATTCCTTACAATAGGACCATCAACACCTGGAGCCCAATTATCTCTACAAATATCTATGGACTGACCATCTAGCACTTGTCATTTTGCACCAGCCAGAAGAATGTCTCTTCCCTTAAGCAGACTAGACCAAGCTCAAGATGCCTTTCCTCCCTTGCTAGCATGCCAAAATTCACAGTGAGGAAAAGGGCCATTCTCCAAGCTTGTTTAGCTAAAAGGGCCAAGCTATAATCTTCCAAGTTTCTAAACCTCATTCCTCCATTCTTCTTAGCTCTACCAAGTTTGTCCCAATTCTGCCAATGAATTTTCCTTTCATTATCCTTCTGCCCCCACCAAAAGCAAGCCAAAGCTGAATTTATAGCATCACACACCTCTGGGAAACTTAAAAACTCATAGGATAAGCGGGAATGGCACAAGTTACTGACTTAATAAGAACCTCATTGCCTGCAGTAGATAAAAAAGATTGCTTCCAACCCTATAGTTTTTTCAGCATAGCATCTCTCACATAGGCCAGAACTTCCTTCTTAGATCTTCCCTACACCGTTGGTAAGCCAAGATATTTCCCAGGGTTCTGAGCTGCATCCATGCCTAGAATAGAACAAATATCTTGAGCTACATCTTTAGGAGTATTTGGACTGAAGAAAAGATAAGATTTTTTATAGTTAATTTTTTTACCAGAAGCCAAACAATAATCTTCCAAAATTTCTTTCATGTTAAGTTAATTAGTAGTAGTTGCAGAGAGGAAAAAAAGTGAATCATTTGCAAAAAAACAAATGAGACAACATTGGACTAGCTCTACTCAACTTGATACCCTGTAAAGCACTACCAAGACAAGCATCATAAATCATGCTAGAGAGAACATCACCAACAAAAAGAAAAAGATATGGAGACAAATGATCTCCTTGTCTTAAACCCCTTGAAGGCCTGAACAATGAACCGGGTTTACCATTGACATTAATAGAGAGAAAGAAAGAAGAAACACAAACCATGATCAATCTGACCCATTTAGCAGAAAACCCTACTTTAAGCATCACTGTCTCTAAGAAATCTCATTTCACTCTATCATATGCTTTTTCATATCTACCTTGAGACCCAACTTACCAACCAAACCATTCCTCTTAAGCCTGATATGGTGAAAGGCTTCATGATCAATGAAGATGTTGTCTTGAATCTGTCTTTGAGAGACAAAAGCTCCGTGAAAAGGAGATATGATACCAGGGAAGATAGACTTCAATATGTTAGCCAAGACTTTAGAAAGAATTTTGTATGAGAAGTTGCAGCATCCGATAAGTCTAAACTGAGAGAAGTCCTCTAGGGAAGCCACTTTAGGAATGACAACCAACCTTGTCTGATTCATAGAAGACAACACACGTTCATCAACAAAGAATTCCATTGAAGCCTTACTCACAACATCTTGAACAATATACCAAAATTTCTGATAGAAAACACCAGAGAAACCATCAGGACCTAGCGCTTTCAAAGCCCCAAGCTCAAACACTGCCTTCTTGATTTCCTCAAGTGTGACTGGAGACAAGAGATCAACATTCATTTGATCAGTAATCATTGCTTTAACACTTGCTAGATCTTTGCTCCAATCCCTGGGACCTTCAGATGTAAACAACTTCTTAAAAAACTTCTTAAAACCATCCTGAATATCCTCTTCCTCCTCAAGCCACTCACCATCATTGTTTCTAATAAACAAGACTTTATGAATCGCCTCCTTTGAACAGTTGACAAATGAAAAAACTTTGTGTTTTTATCACCAAGCTACAACCAATTAATCCTGGATCTTTGCATCCAAAATAATTCTTCATTGTCCCAAAGTTGCTTAATATTAGCAGTCAAAGAATTAATTTTAGACTTATCGATCTTATGACAATCATTATTCTACTCCTCAGCTAATTCCCTCATAAGAAAATTCACTTGAACCATATTGTTCTTAAACTGATTTTTGCTCTACACTGATAACTTTTTAGCACAACCATGAAGCTTCATGCACCATTGATAAGACCAAGAGCACTTAAAATCAGAATTCCAAGCCTTAGATACCACCTGATGACATTCCTCATGAGATAACCACATTGCTTTAAATTTAAACTGCTTTGGAGACTTCAACTCATCAAAAGCTGAATTAATATGAAGAGGAGAGTGATCAGACCCCAAGTAAGGGAGATTGAACACTTGAGTTCTAGGCCGAGACCACAACCAACTAGGGCTTGCCAAAGCCCTATCCAATCTTTCCTTAACCCAGGCACCTTCTATCTTATTAACCCAAGTGAAACTGAGGCCACTATAACCTAAATCCATTAAGTTGGATACTTTCAAAAAAGTTTGCAAATAACTTAGATCTCTGGCAGTCAAACAATTACCCCTTCCTTCTCAAAAGACCAAGTCATCACATTTAAATCATCAAAACACAACCATTTTTCCTCCATAGATGAAGCAAAGTGAGTAAAATGATCCCAGAAAACAGCTTTGTCCACAACAAAAGGTGGACCATAAATGCAGGAAGCTCTCCAACTAGCTTCTTTTTTTTTTTTTTAATTTCTAGAACTCTAATATTTATCATATTTTTTGAATGATCCAAAATCTTAATCTCAATATATGTATTCCACCACAAAGCTAAACCCCCTGACAGACCAATAGGATCAACATAAAAGCTATCAGTGAAGTGCATAGACTTTCTCAAAACCTCCAACTTTTCAAACTTGCCCCTAGTCTCCCTCAAAAAGACCAAGGAGGGACTAAATTTCCTTGTAGGAACAATAGGAACATTAATTAAGCTAGCAAACGGTAGCCTGTCACCAATGCTATGTGCCTTATTACCTCCTCTCTTCTTAAGTTTCCTTCTCTTCTCAGGAGTCGGGAGCATAGGCATTGTAGCATTCAATCTCAATCTCTTTGTAAGGGGGAATGCAAGTCTTCTTCTCCGAGCCTCTTAAACCCCAGAGTTTTAAAAACTCTAGTCAATGTAATCACCATCTCAAGTGCATCTTGCATCTTATTATCAAACTGCAGACTTACAATTGCATTTGACCCTAGTACATCATTTTCAGAGGGGAGTTCAACTGAATAATGCAAATCAGAAGCTTCTTGCAAAGCAGAGACTGGATCCACCACACCAATTCTTATTTCCTCAATTATTTACTGATTAGAATTCAACTCATCCTCCACCACTGACTTTGTAAAATGTAATTGCGTTTCAATCCTCGTAGTCTTAGTTGTGATAATGATAGTATTCTGGGCCTGATGCACCAATAAGGATTTTGCCTACATAATATCAACAAGATTACGTTCCTCAGCTTGCTTAGATACTAAGTCTTTAATTAGTTGAACCAGCAGCTAAACCAGACTCAGAGAGAGAAACATTGCCAAGGGAAAGCCCTTTATTCGTAATCTTCTGAAACTCAAAGCTAAGGTCCAAGAAGTTATCCACCAAAGAAGCCTTTTCTAGTGCCTTTAAAGGACCTAAACTGCTCCACATATCCTTTTTCTTTACTTATTTCTTTTTAAAAAGAACATTTAGATTAGGAGCAGTAGCAGTCCTGAGTTTCTTAGTAAACTTCATATGCCCTAAAGTATCAAGGATACCTCCAGTAGCGGATCTAGAAATCTATTGTTATGGGGGTAAGATTAACCCAGCATGGGCAACAGGGGTGGAAGCGAGGCTTGCAATTTGTGAGCAGAGGCAGCAGCCAGCGGGAGGTGACAGGCAACGAGGGGAGTAAGGGGTGACGGCGACGATAAGGGAGCAGGGGACAACGAGCGACGTTGACGACGAGGGAGCAAGTGGCGATGGCGACAAGCTCGCAGCCTTCAACAGTTCAGGCAAGTTAGAGACTTGGGGGTTTGGTATCGATGAGAGTTGTGAGTCTCTTTGTTTGTTTAATTAACTTGCCAAAACAACGTCGTGTTGGCAAGTTTAGAATTTAAAAACAAAAACCATATGCATCTCACGTGCTTTCAAGTTTCAGCAATTTAGCTGCAATCTTGCCCCTACCAGCTATGGCTGCACCCAAGCTTCATTCATGGGGTCAAGATTTTTCATCAAACCCAGCCTTTCCGAGTTCATGGGTTCAAGTGACCCCATTGACCCCATTGACCCCATTGTAGATCCGTCCCTGGATACCTCCCTATCATACTCAGGATGACAATGTCCAAGTTTACCACAATTGTAACAAAAATCAGATAATCTCTCATATCTGATCTTCACCTTTAAATTATCATACTACCCAGGAATCCATAATTTTCCCACAAAGGGTTTAGTCACATCCACCAATACCCTCATCCTCAATAATCCCCTTGGATAAAGCTTAGGATCCTCCACCTTAAGTACAGTACCAAGTCTATCACCAAACTTATGAGCAACTGATTGTGTCATCAGACCTCTAGGTAGATTCAAAATTTGGATCCAAAATGGAACTTCAGAGAAACATAAAGCACTGATTGCTAGCCGATCTGGCCACCTAACAATACTCATACAAAACCCTTTCATAGACCAAGGCCTTCCAATCAAAATTTTCTTAGCAACATAGTCATTAGCACATCTAATAGAGAATAAACGATCCTTAATTCCAACCATTTTAATATCTCCAAATTCCTTCCAAGAATTTAGTAGAATATTAATCACGGTACCTCTGTTTGGAATCTTCTTAGCTATGATAGTAGCTGCCAAATTCATCTCCTTCAATACTTCATTCTCACCTTCAGCATCAGATAAATTTCCAGGAATCGAAGACATATTCACAAGCCGTGAGAATTCCTAACTCCAAACAAACAATATGAAAAAGAAACTCAGCCAATCAATAGAGAAAATCAGAGAAAATTTGGACTAGAATTACAGAGACTCAAAATAGATCTCAAACCAATCAATAAAAATTAGATAAAAAATTGAAATCAAAAGCTACGGTCACAAGATTACGTGATTCTGAAACAAACCAACATGAATAGGAAAATTGGCCCTAGAAACATCTTGAGAACTCAAAATTGAAGGAAATTGAACCAAAATTAGAGCAATCGGAACCAAACAAACAAGATTCAGAAACTTGTTTGGAAGCCAAGAAAAAAGAGAAGAAAACGAAACCAGATGAAGAAAAAGAGAGTGAAGATGGAGATGAAGATCAAATGAGAAGGAAGAGATGATGCTTCGTAGTATGAGACTGAGCTCACGAAATTGAAAACGCCATCGTAGCGCAGAAGAATCTCATCACCTAGAGAGAGAGACGGGTATTACGTACGTTGAAGTCAAAAGTTTAATTTAGGAAGGTCAAGATACGCTAGGTGTTGAGCCATGATCATCTCCGAAAGGATGGGGCTGCGAGAACTACGAAGATTGGGAAAATAAGCTTGAAGCCAAAGTTGTAACATCCACAATGGACCACTTCCCAAGTCCATCTTCCAAAACACAACGTCCTTTAAAGCTCTGTACAAATAGACAAGGACCCATGACCCATTGCAAGCACTTTGCTAGAAGCCAATGCATCTCGAATCCCATGAGTGCATACTCTCTTGAAACTTTGTTCCCCGTGGCATACACCAAAAATTTGCAAATCCAATAGGACAGAAAGGCAGCATGCTCTTCTTCGGTGGGCACTGGATAGGTCCATTCAGTGTTTGGGTCTTCTGGATTGGCTGAAGGGTCCACTAGTTGACCTTCGAGCCTGTAAAATTTGTAAAAAGAACTATAGTTGTCTATATTTTTGTCAGAGGCAAGATCTTTTGAGAATTTGAACCTCCACTCAACTGTTATCTCGTCATCGAAAGACTCAACCATGTTGTCATCATCTATGTCACTCATGAATGGGGAGATGACATCACCAAAAGAACATAGGCCAAAAATAGTGGTCATGTCAAGAACAGTAGGTGTGAGTACTCCTGCTCTTAGGTTGAATGTATTGGTCGCAGCATACCAAAAGCACAAAGCCGAAGCCATCAAAGGTCAATCAAAGGAAATTTTTGTGAAGGATAGCATCATAGCATCATAGATGTGTACTTGATGCCAGATAGCTCCAAAAGTGGGCTCCATATGACCTACCCACTCAGCCCATTCTTCATGAAACTTGGGCCACAAAGTTTGTGGATTTCGTGCAAACCAGTGGGCCCAATCCTGATTGCAACAAAACTTGGTGGAAAGATCCACCCTCGCCATAAAGCGATCAAGAACACCAGTCACCTCCGCGGCATCACGGAGGCATAATGAGGCCCCATAATCATCGTTGAGGCCCCTAGCATGGTTGGAGTTTGACATTGATGGATAATGTTACCCTCCTCTGAGGCATCCACTTCTTCCAGAGCACGCACAAAACATTCAAAGCTGTGAGACAGATTGATTCAGAAATCTCTGAGAATAGGGGTAGGAGAATGAGAAGAGGAATAAGTGGGTTGCCTGGCCATTGAAGAAGTTTAAAAGAAGTTGAAGATTTTGAAGGAATTACAAAGTCACAGAGTCATGAAGAGGAAGAAAGCAAGAATGGCAAGTTTTTAGAAATGTTAAAAGTTTAAGAGTTTGAAAGCGAAAAAGGTAGAGGACAATGCAGCTGCTTTGATAGGCATTTGAAGAAAAGAAACCCAAAAGGCACTATGATTAGATAGACTCACCAAACCCTACTCATGACCTTTGGTGATCGACACGTGTTTTTCAAAAAGGCGTGTGCAGACATTGGCACATTGGAGTACGTGATTTTCAAAGTATTACCACTCATCTTTCGCCACGTGGAATTTTAAAGCTGTCAAGAGGAAGTCTCTGCTGCAAATCTTAATGATGCAGTGACAGTTTATCAAAAGATAAAATAGTGAGTTTGTTGAGATAAGACATCTCAAGCCTTTCAAAGATTACGAGGATATCAGAAAAACTTGGTCATTAATCTTTAAACTATTGCTTCGGCTGATGATCAACCGAAGACAATAATTTGGAGGGCAATGTTTGGGCTAAAATCTTCAGGTGGGCCAAGACCGGTTCTTTTGGGTCTACAAGTAGAAAAGCCTCAAATAAGCCCAAGTGTTCCCAAGGTTAAAAAGATGACTTCAGTTGATGACTAGCCGAAGAGAAATGCAGGTTATTTGCTTAAGCTAATGACAAACCGAAAGAAAGAAAGAGACAGATTGTCATGATAAGATCCGAATGAACAACTGGCAATGGATAGATATGGATGACCTAATAGGGCTAACGTCAAACAGGGGCATGATAGTAAAATTACATTACATCAGCTGGCCTATATAAAGCAAACTTATAGTACAGAGGAGAAGACCCAGACATTTATCCAGATATTCACTTAGAAAAAATACTCTGAATTCACCAGACAATAGTTCTTCTTTGCAGCATTCTTTACAGAATTTGTACCGTTTCAATTTACAATACTTATGTATTTTCCTTGTTTTTAGCTCTGCCAAAAGATCATAAACTATACTTTTGGTATCGATTTTGGGTTCTGTGCGTTGCTGTTTGTTATTTTATTGCTAGAGTTTTTCTCATATCTACATCTAATTAATTACCTAAGATTATATTTATCTTCATCAATATGATAATGGGTTCTCATGGCCATAATAACATCACTTATGCTCATTTTTAGCCAACAAAGTTCTAGAAACATCTAGGCAAAAAAAAAAAAAAAATTTTATTGAGTTATTGGTTCCTACTCGATTAACACAATCGTTTTTCAAAGAAGTTAGTATCTTTAGGCCAACAGATATTGAATTCCGGTGTTGGATTGAAAAAGGCTCAAACCAGTGGCACACCCGCAAAAGCCCAGACAAAAAAAAAAGGGTCCAAACATTATAGCTTGAGATTAGCCCATAAGTGCGCCGAGGGTTTTGAGCTATAACATTTTTGGCACGCCCAGTGGGAGTGGTTATAACCCCAAAAGTTTAATTTAGTTAAGAGTGGCTATATTTTCACCCCCTTATCCTATTTTCTCACTCACCTTATTTTTACACCCACTATTAAATTTTAAAAAAATATCAAAGTGTTTTTCACACTCATCATTATTCATATAATACTCTTTGATATACTAACTTAAACACCCACCAAAAAAACACTCTTCCCACCCCCTTAAATATTACGGTCTTCATAAAGCAAAACTGCATCCGAAAAATTGTGATACATACATGAATCAATCTGGGACAAAACAACAGTTTCAACCAAATGTTCCAACCTATGCTTAGGCAGCGTAATTGGTGGAGGAAGCAACGTTTCCAATTCTTGCAACAATTTTTTTCGCAATTCAAACACAGTATTATCATCTATCTTACCCTGCTCCATTTCCTTTAAGGAAAGGACACTTTGAACAAGTTTGTGAACCATATCATTGCCCACCTATAATGCTGAAATCTCTTTCTGCAAAATGGCCAAAGCCAATTTGTCATCCCCGCAACTCAAATACTTCAAAAGGCATTGTTTGAATATAGGAAACAAAAAATAGCTCGTGTCATTCATCAAATCCTTAATGGCATTAAGGGTATCAATACAACAATCTCAATTCCCGATTGATATATGCGATTCCACCATATATAAGTGTTATACGCAATTGATGACTCAAAAAAAGAAGAGTTTTAATATGTACATACTGCATATTAACTGTGTAGATGTCAAGTCATTAGAAGTCATTTTTACAATAGGATAATCTTGTCATTATCTTTTTTATTAAAATATAGGTGAAAAAATAAAACATGGGATGAGAATACAACCACTCTAGTTAAAAATTAAAGAAAATTATGGGTTTCACCATTTTGTTTTGACTCGTAAATAGTTTTAAAGGAGATTTAGAGTTCAGTCCATTTTATAAGTCTTTCTTAGACTAAGACCGGTAGTGATTTAGGGTTTTTAATCAAGTCCTTTTATTTTTCTTCTTTTACGACTTTATGTTAGCTTTTCACTCCGGAATTTTGGGCTATGTCCAAAATTCTGGAGTAAAAACCTAACATGCAGCCTCTACAAAGCCCACTCTACACCCTAGGAGGGAAAATATCCTTCAAATCAGGGAAGGACTTTATTATGAATTAAAATGATTTTCTTATAAATTAAAATGACTTTATTGTTAATTAAAAAAAATTCTTGTAAATTAAAGGACTTTATTATGAATTAAAATAATTTTATTATAAATTTTAAAGAATGCTACTATTTACACACCTTTTTTTTTTCTTTTTGCACACCTTTTTCTCACTTCACACCCTCACAATCCTACCACAATTGAATTTTCTCATACACACCCTCTCTCAATTATCATAATATCCATAAACACACCCCATCAACTCTAAAAAAAAAAAAACACACACACACACACTCAGCCTTTCCCCCTCCCTCCCCCTTCCCCCACCGGACCACCCCCTCCTTCACCCGACCCACCCCGCCCATCTCTCTCTCTCTCTCTCTCTCTCTCTCTCTCTCTCTCTCTCTCTCTCTCTCTCTCCATCATCTTCTCCAGAGAGTTTTCNCTCTCTCTCTCTCTCTCTCTCTCTCTCTCTCAAGCATGTGCCTCTGCCCAGCTTCCACCCGACCACGTCGTCGTGCCAGCTTCCTCTACGCCAGCCACAAGTTCGCAGTTCACGCCGATATTAGCTCTGGTTCCACTAATTCTAGCAAACCTTAATCGGTATACATTTGCCTTGCAGAAACCGTCTCCCGCCTTGTGTGTAAACCACCTTGATAGATCATTGCTTTAACTAAAGTTCTTGTCACCTAGCCAAAAATCTAGTCTTGACGAAATAATCCACTTACTTGAAAAATTATGTGATGAATAATAAAATTGTTGTAGGAAGAAATTATTTATTCCTCTCTCTCTCTCTCTCTCTCTCTCTCTCTCTCTCTCTCTCTCTCACACACACACACATAATGGAAGAATAAACCCAAACAAGGTTACAGAGTCAAAGATAACTTAAGAATTGAAATACTTGCAAGCAATGTCTATATCTTCCTTCCCACATATCTTTCTCACACTGCAGTTAATGATGGAAGTAAATGAAAACCAACAGTGATGATTCATTTAAACATACATATTGAACAGAACTAAATGTTTTGATTATTTTAGGGAAGGACAAAAAACTGAATGGTCATCTTTTATTTTTGTTTCAATGATGCGTGAGCTGCGAGCTTCAATGCTGGGTGGGTCGAGTGAATGGGGAGGGGGGAGGGGAGGGAGGGAGGGAGGGAGCTTCAATGTTGTTGGCCAGGGTGGGAGTTTCTGATCGGGCCAGACAGACAGAGAAAGGGAGAGAGGGGAGAGGAGAGAGGGAAGGAGAGAGAGGAAAAGAAAGATGGTTGTGTGAATTGGTCTTTTTACATTGGAGTAATTTTGTAAATTCATTAATTAAGGGATGGGGGTGTGCAAATAACAGCACTCATTTTAAAATACCTCTGATCTCCATCTAAAAACTGTTGTTTTTAAATGACTCAAGCCTAATTATTTCTAGTTTTAATCTTTGGAGTTTCATTTTTTCAATATTACCATTGAATTTGTCTATTGTTTACAATTCGAGAACATAAAATTAACAACTTTCGTTAAATAAATTAACAAACTTGGCACGTGAGGTGTGTCTTGAATTGTAAAAGACTAGGGTACGATTGAAAAAATGAAAAGTTTGGAGACCAAGATATTTGGATCATATACGGTTTAAGGCCGAAATATAAAGGCTAAAATCATATTTGTAAAAAAATATATGTTGTGCCTTCAAACTTGCTTTCCACCCACACTACAAATCACCCCTATACATAAGTAGCTTGCTCTACCATTTCAAAAAACTTCATCCTAAACCAAGTGATCGCATTATCTAGTTAGGCTAAAACCAAACTCACAATTACTTAGAGCATGTGCAATGGTGGGTGTCAATTGGCAATTCAATTCAATCACATTGACCCCTATTTTTCAACTGTGTCAATTATTGACTTGACATGAAACTGTTTTATTGTAATTGTTTAAGTCAATTGCATAAGTCAATACCTATACATTTTTTTAATATTTTTGTATAATCTCTTATAAATTAAAAACAATAAATTTAATTAGTTTGTATATTATACTATTGAAAATATCTCAATTAGATCTTTCAAATGAGCCTAATATTTAATGTTTTTAAATAATTTTAAATTCACACCTAATAAAAAAATAAAATATTAATAAAAACTATAATTTAATTGGTAGGATATATTAATTGGGCAACACAACAGTCATATATATATATTAATATATGTTAACTACATTAATCAAGTGAATTGGGCAACAAAAAGGGTCATATATATATATCTATATATATTACATATTAATATATATTATAGAAAATTAGGATTAAATATCAAATACCAATAATTTTTTGGTATAGCATGAAGACTATATAATATTTCAATTGAACTACTAAATTTAAATGTAGTTTTTTAGATTATATCACAAATATGTTGGTCTTTTTGATTTGAGTCTTTTCCATTTGACATTTTTGTCCTTTGGCCCACATAAGATGGGTGTTAGTTAAAATTTATAAGGTTTTGACAAAATTGTCCTTGAGGCTTTTATATTATCTTGAAAATTTGCTAATGTAGTCTCAACTTCACATTTAGTTGTGATTGTAAAACACTCACAACTTAAAATTTAGTTGTGACTGAACGACAGTCACATATAAGTTGTGAGACAGTCACAATTAAGTTGTGACTTAATTAAATTTTTTTTAGAGAAATTATATTACAATATAGTATAAATAGAGGTCAAAATAATACTTTGACTCAAAATAATAAATAGTATAGTGGTGTGAGTTGTCTCTTTCAATTTATCAAGACAGTCACAGTTAAGTTGTAACTGGATTGATTTTTTTTAATACAATATAGTATAAATTAATGTAATATTTGTGATATAATTTTATTTTTTTTTTATTGTAGTGGCATGTGATGTAATATTTGTAAATTCTAATACTTTTTACTTTATTATTTTGTTTGACTTTTTAACTAGTACCTAATCTAAAATGTTATTTAATTTTAGTACATAAACTAAAAATTATTGAAATTTAGTAATTAAAATCAATCAATCTCTACATTTATCAAGTAGGTTGTGCACTCACGCAGAAGCCACAACCATTGCTATTGCAAGTTGACAAGGTGGGGCAGGGGGCAAGTTCTATGCCAATCAAAGCTTGCCACCTGATCATTCTCTCTCCTCACATAGGCTGATTTCTCAGGTGGGGCTAGTTGTTCTCTTCGCATTTATGAGGTCAGTTTACAATTTTCATATTAATTTTTTGACATGCATATTGACTTTTGACATCTATTGCAATTCAATTTTTAACATTTACTCTCCATTGCAAACCCTTTTTCTTTCATAAAGTCAGTAAATTGAAATTAACTTGACACTGACACCACCATTGCATATACTCTTATGCTCAAACACTTGGAGCATAAATTTCTTAAATTTCTTCCAAACTTAACCTTAACTTGGCTTGTCTTTCATGTGGGATGAGACAAACTTATACTTGAAACTTAATTCAACACAGAATAATATTACACAATGAAGACAAGGAACATTTAAAAATCTGAATGAAGATTCATGATAGAGGTTATATTATAAGTGGTTATTAATTAGCATTAATTCTAATTAGTTCAGTTGGTTAGTTTGCTGAGCTGTCAAGTTGATTAGTTTAGCTATTAGCTTTGTTATAACAGTAACAGTTATGCTTTTCATTGAGTGGTGCATATAAGTCTTGCACTAGTCATTGTACGAACATATACTGAAATACATAAAACACTTTCCTCTTTCTTCTTTACTTTCTCTCTCAAATTCTCTGCTTCCTCTGTTCGCTTTCTTCATCATCTTTAACAATACAAGCTTTGCTATCATGGTATCAGAGCTTAGTTATCCGCGTGTAAGACCCAACGGCCACACGTGCTCCCATGTCACCCAATACAATTTGTTCACGTGTAAGGCTCAAAATATCGCCACACGTGCGGGGGCGTGTTGTGAGTAATGTGTAGCAATGTCCCACATTGGAAAACTAGAGCTTAGCATATGTGCTTATAAGTCTTGGGCCTCTCCACCCATTGTCAATTGGTTTTGGGTTGGATGCTCTAATTCTATCATGGTATCAGAGCTGTCTTGACACACTTGAGGTACTGATCAATGGAGTCACTACCTTTTTGGATGGTCTGAATGTTAGTCTTTAGTTGCATGATACTTGCACGAGACACTGTGGAATACCGTTGCTTGAGATTTAACCAGACTTCACGAGCAGACTTACTCCCAACAACATAAGTGAGTGCATCAGAAGACAAAGTTGCAGTAATCAGAGAGATAAGAGCTCTATCAGCCTTCTTCCATTCTTTGTACTCAAAGGAAACCTCATGAGTGATACCACCCTCATCGGTAATTACAAATTGAAAAGGACATTGAATAGAGCCATCAATGAACCCCAGAAGGTCATGACCTTCAAGCAGAGATTGGAGTTGAAAATTCCACGTAATGAAATTTGAGTCATCAAGTCTCACAGTCACAAGATTACAAACATTGGATAAAAGAGAAATTGAAGCAGCCATTATCAAGATTTCAAGAACACAGAGAGGAAAATGAAATGAAGGTAGCAAAAAAGTAGATGACTTTCTAGATCTAAAGAAAATAATGCAGGAATCCAAATAAAAAATGATAGTACAACACCAAGAATTAGAGAAAACGAAGAGATATAACAATTCTAGGGTTTCGCAATGATCAAGAACCCAAATCAAAGCAGAGAAATCAAAAAATCTTTGAGATAACGAAGAAGAAATAGAATGAAGTGAAGATCACCAGATTCAGAGAGAGAATACGAAGTGAAGCAATGGATCGTTTATGGCGTGAGCCTCTACTGCAGAGGTTGCTTGGCTGCGTTAGCTTCTATGTGATCTTCGGGTTTTTCTGCCATCTCCTCCAGTCATGTATTGTGATAATGTCTCCGCAATGGCTCTCTCCTCCAATCCCGTATGTCATTCTAAAGCAAAACACATAGAGATCGACTGTCACTTTGTGCGTGAAAAGGTTACTCGGGGAGATATCATTCTTGAATATTTACCTACCTCTGAACAGTTAGCTGATGCCCTCACCAAAGGGCTATCTTCACCTCATCTTCGTTTTCTTCGCAACAATCTCATGCTTGGGCCATCCCAACATGAGCTTGAGGGAGGGTGATAGAGGTTATATTATAAGTGGTTATTAATTAGCATTAATTGTAATTAGTTCAGTTGGTTAGTTTGCTGAGCTGTCAAGTTGATTAGTTTAGCTGTTAGCTTTGTTATAATAGTAACAGTTATGC
This sequence comes from Dryas drummondii, assembly GCA_003254865.1. NCBI lineage: Eukaryota > Viridiplantae > Streptophyta > Magnoliopsida > Rosales > Rosaceae > Dryas > Dryas drummondii. Next base: position 288,789 of record QANW01005368.1, read on the forward strand.
TTTTCATTGAGTGGTGCATATAAGTCTTGCACTAGTCATTGTACGAACATATACTGAAATACATAAAACACTTTCCTCTTTCTTCTTTACTTTCTCTCTCAAATTCTCTGCTTCCTCTGTTCGCTTTCTTCATCATCTTTAACAATACAAGCTTTGCTATCAATTCATTCGTTAAGTTTAGTAAAATACTTGATATTTCTTGAAAATCTCTAATTGCATTTGAAATGCTATTTTATATATGGATTAAAAGAAGTGATGAGAGAATGAAAAAATGAGTTAGAATTAAAATAAGTTAATGATTTAACACCTTTTAATATATAAAAATAAAATAAAATAAAAGTGATAGCAATAAGTAAAGGAAAAAATTGATGAAAGGGATGAGCTAGGGAAAATTAGATATGGATCGATGATCCTTCATATTATTTGATAAAAGACTAGTTTTTGATTTTGGTTGGATTAGGTCTTTGAATCAAATGGCCAATCAAACACATACCTTAAATGACTTTTAATTTTGGGTCCCTTAGATTGTAGGGTCCGACAATTAAAAAAGTTAGTTACACTGCTTTTTAAAAGCGTTTATAATTAATAGCGTTTTTGCTAGAAGCGCTTATGCTCATAAGCACATACAAATTTTTATAAAAATTATAAGTGCTTCATGCAAAAGCCATTTAAAAGCGCTTTCATAACCCAGAAACACTTTTATTTATTTTTGTCAAACGCAACTAAAATCGCATTTAATAATTTGAAAGCGCTTTTATAACCCAGAAACACTTTTATTTATTTTTGTCAAACGCAACTAAAAGCGCATTACTAATTTGAAAGTGCTTTTGCCAATTCTAAAAGCAGTGTCAAACGGGCCCCCAATCAAATAAGTTGAGCTAAAGGCCAAAAGTGCATCTGAAAAAAACGTAGTGCATCTGTAAAAAAAAATAAAAAAGAGCCAGTACATCTGTAAAATACAACAAGTGCATTTGTGAAAATCAGTGCATCTGTAAAGATATAACAAGTGCATATGCGAAATTAGTACATCTGTAAATAAAAATAAAAAACCAATGCATCTATAAAAATACAGCAAGTGCATCTGCGAAATTAGTACATATGTAAAAATACAATAAGTGCATATGTAAAAAAACCCAAAAATTGTTCTTTATACCAACTTTTTAAATTAGAGTCTTTTACACCAAGTTTGTTATGGTGTGTTTGGATGGAGAAAAAAAAACTTGGAATTTAAACAAAACTCAACATTTAAGAAATTACATGCTCTAATTTCTTTGTTTGGCTCCATAAATATAGAATTTCGTAAATTCTATGTGAAAAAAAACTTGGGATTTGAAGGCTGTAAATTCCAAGTTTAAATTCCACCTAAATTAGTGTCATTTTCAAAATTCTAATTTTTATAAAAAAAAAAAAAAAAAGTCGTGTCCACCCATCACCTTGTCAATTAATTACAATACCACCACCACTACCACCATGTCGCCGCTATCACCACCACCATCGTCACCACCACTGCCACCGCCACTGCCACCTTCGCCGCCACCATCACCACCATAACCATCGACACTATCTCCGCCGCCACCACCACCACCGTTGCCACCGCCACATCTGCCACCACTACGACCACCACCGCCATCACCGTCACCGCCACCACCGACACCGCCACCACCACTACCACTGCCCGCTGCCACCACCTCTGCTGCTACCACCACAGCCGCCACTATTGCCACTATCGTCGCAGCCACCGTCACCTCCACTAACCGCCACCACCACCACCACCGACACTGACACCGCTGCCGCCGCCTCCATCACAAGTGCCATCACCACCACCATCGTCGTTGCCGTTGCCGTCGCCACCACCTTCACCATCACCGCCAATGTCGCCATTGCCGCCATTGCCGCCACCTCCAATACCCCAATTTTTGTCACCACCATTTCTCCCACCGCCCGTGAGCCATCACCCCTACTACCATCATCAACTTACCACAAACTTCATTTTTATTGTTGCCACCATCACCATCACCATCACCATCACCATCACTCTTTTATAAATTTCGTATTTAAATTTCATTATGATTACATTTATCCAAACAAGAGAGTTTACAAATTCTAGAATTTTAAATCACGTCATTTTTAATTCCGTCATTTGTGAATTCCATAGTAGTTTCAAATCACTTCATCCAAACGCACCATTAATGATTTGGTACTTAAAGATAATTTACTATTTAATTTTTTCCCATATTGGACTTAGATCATACCTGTACTGGGCTTTAGTCCTCGCACGTTGGGCAAGGATGTATCTTTCGCCTCTAAGGGTTAGCCCAATTGTCTTTGTGGGCTTATCATATCAAATGGACCAACTTAAAGGTTAGCCCAAAGTATCAGATCGCTCTTGCAATGTTGGTCTAATTTTCCCTAAATTACAAAAAATAAAAAATAGAAAAAACCTCTCTATCGCCCAGTTTTATCATTTATGTTAGAGCGTCATTTTTTTTTTTTAAAGATGTTTGAGCTTCAATTTGAAATATATATATATATATATGATTATAAAACTACATAGTTTTAAACATAAATACAAAATTAATTATATAAAAAATATTAGCAGAAGGATTATTTTGGACTGGTCTAAACATACAGTTGCACAAAGATTATTTGCAATTAATTAGTTGCTTTACACGGTACTGTTTTGACCCTACTGTACCAAAACAAACTCCTTGACAGAGGCTTTTGAAACCTTCTTCTTCTTCTTTTTTTTTTTTTTTTTTTTTTTTTCAGCAGTTGANNNTTCAGCAGTTAGAAAATTGAAATTGGGTGTAAGAAAATAATATATTATTAATATATATAAAATTGTGATATAAAAATATAATAAGTGTAAAGTGTAATATAAATATTATACGTAAAATAAACTATATATCAATCACAATGAGTCTTTAATCACTATAAAAATGAACTCATAGTGACGATTGATCAAAGGTACGCAGTACTTTACAATTCTAGCTATTATAGCTCAAGCCCTACTCATTTTTCAAAGCTAATTAATTGGACTATTAGAGAGTCATTGGTCAGCACAACACCGAAAGTAGTCCCTCTCAACGTGTATTCATGTTAATTTTGCAAGATTACCTCGTACGATGATTAACAAAAGTGGAGATTCTATGCTTTAAAAAATCTATTTTCATGCCTTGGCCAAAAAAAAAAAAAAAATCTATTTTCATGATTGGGATGGCAGGTTATGAAAGGGCCATAGAATTGGGTGAGCTCAGACGGCATCTTATAGTGCTTGATGAACGCCTTGGTAATTGATGACTGGTGAGGGGTTCGAAAACATGAAGGCTTCATTGGGAAAGGAGGTGTCTGAAAAGCAAAATTAAAGCAAATGGAATTACCCATCATATATGCACCGAGTCTCTCACCAATTTCCCTCCACATTCATTAGTGTATATTTCTGTGATAATTAAGAGTAATTAAACAAGGCAAAACATAATTATCAATTTACATAGACGAAATATTTGTCTCTATGTACATTGGAAATTATGTACATTGGAAATTAAGACAAAGAGGCCATTCATTGCCTGCAACTACTAGCATGAAAAAGCCCTTGTGATCTTCAATCTTTTTACTGCAGACAAAAACATCCTGCGGGCATTAAACACAAGAATTAATTGGGAATTTGTGAATAAATTAAGCAAATTAATGAACTAATTAATTAATTAAATTGATGACTAGTACTTACTCCCAAGGAACATCCCCCACCATCATCAAATCCCCTTCCTCATCTTCATATGTCAACACATGAAAATCTTGATGATGATCACCAGAATGCACTCTATCCACCTCTTCTCCCCCTGTCATTAATTTTAAAATATCAGACAATCACAATATATAAAGGAGAAACTTATTGATATGAATAAAAAAGATGGTACGTGAATTCTACTCTCAATGCTATTCAATAATCTAAATCATTTATTTGTTAATAAATAAATAGATGAAAATCGGTAACAGTAGGTAGGTTAGAGACGTACAGAGAATGTTAGTATTGAACATATGTTCAAGTGAAGTTATCAAGTCATGAAAACCATGATGGGCTAATAGATCCAGCTTCCTCCCAATAGGATGCCCTTCCATGTAAATCTTAACATACAAGAAAGCACCAATAGTACTAGTAGTAGTGCCTTCCTCAACCTCAATATCATTGATTCCATTGCCATTCTCATAGTCATAGCCATTGCATTCTTCTGCAGCTTCTTGACCAGCCTCACAATTAGCTGCAGCTGGTAATATGCTAAGCCCAAGCCTAAGATCTGTGCTGTGTGAGAAACAAGACGATGACGATGGCGTTGCCGAAATGGGGTCAATAGATGATGAACAACAAGTACTACTCACAGTAGTAGTAGTAGTAGAAGCTCCTCTGCCTCTCTGCCTCTGCCTCTGCCTCTGCCTCTGCCCATAGTTCATCATTTGGATTTTTGACACTTAATTTGTTAAATGACACAACAAGTTACAAATGAACTGAAGCTGCCACCTTGTGTTTAAATAAGTAGAGGTTGAGATTAGAGACTTAAGAGAGAGTAAGACAACAAACAAACATCAAAATAAATGTTTTAAGTCTTGAGAGTGAGAGCAGCTGCTGCTGCTGTTGCTTCAAGCGCAATGAATACGAATGTGTCTGGGGGAGGCAATACAACTTTCTTTGGTAAATTGGTACTACAAGTCCGACTCGCAATTGAGATGTCCTCAGGGTACCCGACAAATACACGTGTCCAAAAGCGGCTTTGTATCAAAATTCCAATTTTTTGTTTCTTTTTTTGTTTTCATGTGATCAAAATTCCATTTGAAACTTAAATGCAATGTTTTGTTTTTGTCTCAACTTAAATGGAATGTTGAACATGTGAAAATAAAAAAATTGAAAGGAAAAAAAATAAGTTGCATTTGTTGACATTTCTGGGTCCAGTTCACTGTTCATAGGTGAGGTAAAAATTGGATGCACCTTTTACTTGCTGAAGAAATTTTAATATTTAATTTAAAATTAATGGACAATGGAGAAAAATGTTTAAGATTTTATTTTGGATTTTTGCATATCCTTTTAGGCAAGATTTTATTTTCTCAATGTAGAATTGCTTTTTAGGTGTGTCATCACATAATCTAAACATTCGAACGATTTTTTTGTAACACGTGTAATCGTTAGATCTTGACATCATAAAAGAATTAGAACATTCAACTCGATTGACAATTAATGAAAATGTCCAAAATTTTAGGGCATGTTTGGTATTTTATTCAAAAATTATATTTTGTTTTCAAAAATAAAAAAACAAGTTTTAGTTAAAAAAATGTGCTTAGTAGACTATTTTTAAAAACAGTTTTTAGAAAAAAAAATTAAAAAATATACCTCTTTTTAAAAATGATAAAATATCGTTTTGTTTTGTTTTTTTTTTTTTATACTTTCTTTTTTCTTACACGTCATCATTTTTTAAATTTAAAAATTATTTTCAAATTTCATACCAAATTGATTCGCCAATGGTTAGCTTAATTTGGAACAACAAACTGCACATTAACGTTAACAATAATTTGATTTGTTAATTAAGTTTCTCTGAGTTTTGAAGTTCACAATTAATGTTAAGCAGTGCAAAGACAGTGCTAAGAAATAAACATCATGCGTGGTTGAGGTAATGAATCTAGACTAGCTGTGGTTGTGGTTGTAGACATCTAATTTGGATACAAAAGCATCGATGTCGATGTTTGGAACCCTTTACATGGTCATAGCAAGACACGTACACATAAATACTAATTAAATTTAACACATATCATACATATGGATATGTTTATGTTTATATAATCTCCTAAATCAATGTTCAATGGATATAATTATCGTGTTGCGCATGGAGTCCTTGGGTATAGAGTCACACAATCAAGAGCTTTGGTAATGGCGAAGCTATTAACATGTTTTTTTTTTTTTTTTTTTTTTATTATTGGAGAAGGGGTCCAAATTCAGGTCCTTCTGAGTGTACAAATATCACTATACTAATATATAGCTAATTAATGTAGTTAGTGGTGTTTCTAACATAATTCATTTAATTTTAACATTTCACTTTTTATGGGAATATCGTTTACATTCATGGTGCGAACATTTCACTTCTTATGCTCGTTAATGTTACAATATTTGTATAAATGATTTTCAAATGTAGTTAATATTTTTCAAAAAAGTGAATGAATTTAGACATTTATCTCAAAACTAATTAGAACTAGTTTAAACTCTTTTAAGTCACTATGTACTATTATATTTTTTCAATATAGGATAATACTATACATTCTCACAACTAGTTGATAGCAATTGTTACAATTGTGACAATTACGATCAAAGGGAACTTAAAACATGACCGAATTGGATGAATGAATTATTTTACATATAATTTTTCTTATTTGAATTTATCCCTCAATCTCTCAACAACAAAAAAAAAAAAAACTAGAAACTAGAAACTAGTACTGTTTTTATGAAAAAGAGAGTGGCTGGCTCGGAATCCTGTCCTGCTCTAGAGACATGGAATGAGCTTGATTTTCAAATGAGCACAAGGAATTAGAGAAAGAATGAGACAAAGACAAGACACAAATTAAAGGTGCATTCAAATTCTTGTTTGCTTTTTCCACTCAACAATCAACATTCAACATATAGCCCCCCAAACGTGTGCAATTCACGTGCATAAACACTATTGTTGTTGTACGTACAATTACTCTTAATTTCTTTGCTTTGCCTTTTTCACTCTTTCTGATTTGTTATGTTAGATTTTCCATGTTTTTCAGGAGGCCTAGGGAGCATGAGTATCTTTGCTTAGACTTAAAGACTCTCCAATTCAATGGCCTATTTAATTGCCAGAGAAGAAGAACTGACAACAAGTTAGAAAGAAATGAGGGAAAAAAGAAAAAGTAGATTTTCATGTTCCCCACCACCCCTACCAATACTACAACACTATCATAATTAAGGGCATTGCTTGATTTGCTGCTTCAATTAATTAGCCATATATTGTCTCTTTAAAACAAAGGGTTTGTTCAACTTGTATTAATTAGCTAATGAGTCCACTCACTTTTACGGTTTTACCACAACCCCTCAATCCTCTATTGTTCTTTTCTTCGATCTTGTCCAAAAACAACCAAGAACAAAGGTGTGTGGTTCCACAACTTCCACACTTGGGGATTTCCTTTGATTTCTCCCATCCCATGTAACTATGTAAGCATGTCTCCTTCACCGAGGCCCCTACACTAGGTACTACTGTACTAGGTATATTAAGTATTAGGTACTAGGTATGCACCTAAGTAGATCCCATTTTTAGGTGCTACTTAGAGAGTTAGAGGGACATAGAACCAATTTTTTTACCTAATTATATTTGATGGGTTCCCACTATCTTCTTAGTATTTAGATTTTTTAATTAGGCTACAGAAAAATAAATGTATGCCATATAGATTTACAAAAGGGTGGCAATTTATGACAATGACACAAATTTGATATAAAAGTAGAGGGTTTGGGTTCATCATTGTTTGACAGAATATGAATATAACACGAGTTACTAAATACGTATGAATAATACATAGATTGGATTAGTGCGAAAAAATGAATAACTCGATTTTGGTACGATAAATTAGTCTTATATGAAGAAAATAATGAATTTTTTTATTTTTTGTATGAGTCATAATTGTTGTGCAATTTTCTATGGTTTTGTAAGTTTTTTTTAGGTTGAGGTGATAGTTTTTGTTTAAAAAATTAATAAAGGAAACTTAATTAATTCTAAGTTTATATTTCAACGGATTGGGTTAGTAGTGAGTGTTTCAACATAATTTTTTTTTGGCCAAAGTGTTTCAACATAATTAATTAAACAGTTCGAGTTAGAATTGACTAGCAATTGACACAAAAAAACAAAATAACTTGACACATAATGCAAAATAACTTAACACAAATTCCTTAGATTCACACGATAGATAGAGGGACTCTTCTATTAAATAACTAATTTGTTGTCAAGCCCTATAGTTATATCAAGAGACCTCACCCTAATTAAAAAAAAAAAAAAAAGAAAAAAAAAAAAAGGAGAGAGGACTTCACCACACCAGTAGCCTCCCCTTCCCCTCACGGTCCTCACCTAGGTAGGTGGCTTGGCAGCTGGCAAACCTAATAACACCCACCACCAAACATGTGATCCCCTACCCTAGTGTTTAGGAATAATGTTTTTAGAAAAAGTTATTGCATGTGAGAATCACATATATATATATATATGTAAAATCTATTTTTATATGATGAGACCAACATGCATTTATCATTTATGAGAGAGAAATCTTATGTGACATTCACATACAAAATTTCTTCTATTTAAGAGGGCATATGTAAGGCTAAGGGCCCCTAGATCAGGCAAATGACCATCAGGCACTTTTCTTACTAGAATGATGCCTCTGCATCATACTTCGGGCCTGATTTGGAGTGCTTCTTGTAGAAGCACTATTACTTAGTAACTCTTTTGTTTCCAGCACATAAAATATTTTTCACTAAAAACCCAAGTGTTCTTGTAAATATATTTTGTAGAAAGAGAATCCAGTAACCTGTTTCATTGGACAGTCGGACAATTGGTGATGGAAAACCAAAGATCAGAACATCATCCCCTACCATCAGCATCTGGTGATGGGAGAAATGAGAAAGGGAAATTACATTCGAGAGAGGTAAGAAAAAGAAAAACAAAGGAGAATACATAAAACAAAAATAAATATAAAAAGATTTAAAATTGTTTTTTATTTTCAGATTTTATTTTATGAATCATTCAGTATGACATTTTCTCATTCCTCACATCTATCATATTTTCTTACTTTAAAGTAAAAACACAAGCATAAACTAAAAGGAAATAAATATAATTAGACTTGGGTTATAGACAATAGACTATATATGTAAATGCACGACAAAGTTAGCCAAAAGACCAAACAAGAAAAAATTTTAGCCACACAATTTGCCTTGCCACTCAAGACATTCATTCACACTGAATTTATCACATGACCATTGGCAAGGATCAAGCATATACATTCATGCTTACCCACTAGTCACCGCGCGGGTTAGAGGAAAATTATGCATAATGAAAGTTCCTGCACTAATGGTGGATTGACCAATTCAAATCTGGCACTGTGAAGCTATTATTAATGCCAGAGCTCCAGCTAATTACAGATACAAATAAGAAGGCAAAATAAAATACCTACAAGGAGAACTCTATCTGAAAAGGGGGCTACCCAGAAGCACATCCAAAGAACATGTGAAGTTCCACTTCCTAGCATTGCATTTTCTATACGATGCAGGATCACCATCATCTGTACTACTTGTAAGCATATTGTGATAGAAAATTTGCCACCTCAGTCGAAACTTCATAAGCACCCTCAACACATCGGCCCAAGGCTACACCAGACACATAGTTGCCACCAAGAAACAACCCTTGGGTCCCAGAATCCATCAGAGCAGCTTTTGCAGCATCTAGGACATCAAAATGACCAACCAAGAACTGTGGAATGGCTTGTGACCATACTCTCACACCCAATACAAGTGGATCCTTAGCATTACGATTTATGAGAACTTTTTTCAAATCTTGATCAACTGTTTCAACAAGTTCACTCTCTGTCTGTCAACAAACAGATATTGTTTTTATTAACAAAAGAAAGAAAAAAAACAATAAAAGGCTTGGGGAAGAAAAAAAAAAAAAAAAGAAAATGTAAATTTACATGCATATGCATGTGGACACANAAAAAAAAAAGAGAATGTAAATTTACATGCATATGCATGTGGACACATGTGTGGAGAGACACAAACAGATAGACCAGAAGAAAAGCAGCAATGACACAATGCCTTGCAAAGTAAAGTCTGATACCAAAGACAAAACACAAGTTTTGGCAAACAACGTCCAACTAGACTTGCATGAAGATACAAGTTTCATGCATAATCAACTTGATTAGTCAAAGATATGAGATTATGGTGCTAAAATAGAAACCCATCTATAATTTTATTTCAAATACCAGATCTATGTACCTACACTGATGCTCAAAATAAAAGCTTCAGAAAGTAGTCACTAAAGGAAAATTAGAAAAATGAAAAAGGGATATCTGATAAACGTATGTATTCTTCTAAGGTGCAAAATAACATGCATGTCTTTTCTTTTCTTCACTCCCTCTTTCTTTTATTGGTTCTTTTGGTGGACAACTCACTTGATATATCATGTAATAGATGAAAATCAAGTAAATTTTAACACCTGCTTCACAGTTTATGAGAATCACAGTTTATGAGAAACATCAATCCACATTTCAATGCATACATCAACAGCCTTACCATCACATAGGGCATCTCGGCATCACTGTGCCCCTAAATATAATGCAATGCATCTTTCCCAAAAAAAAGATCAGATATCATTTGACATTCTCTTACCTTGGACAAAATTCCAGGATTGGTGGCCCCTCCAATATAGTTCAAGAGCAATACCCTTCCAGCTGGTGCTCGATTAGGAAAGAGTGATGAGCTGTATATAGTTCCTGAAAAAACCAAGAAAACCAACAGCCTAAATTCAGCAAGAAATGCTGATCACTGACAGTTATTAACTTTTGTTTGTTGGTTCAACGGAGGTCTGAGGCCTGGGGAAGGGGGAGGACAAGAGTCACTCTCGCAGGCGTATGGGTAAATGCTTTAACACTAGAGCTAAAGCCCTCACATTATGAATAAGTAATAGACAAAGATAATGAATTTCTAAACCACAGCAAATCTACCTAAAGTTTTAAGCCCTTGGCTACGAGGATGCAATTGACCAAAACCCTTCAGTTCACCATCTATCAAGCATTCAGTCCGAATTGCTTCTTTTGGATATGAGATAGACACTGCCGCAACTGGTGGATAGTAAAATTTTGATAGTGCATCTGCAGCAGCAGCCTGCAGGCAAAAAGAAAAACTCCATTTAGCCTTTTACATAACCACTTTTTTTGACACATTCTCTTATTAGGGTTTAGGGTTTAGGGTTTAACAGTAAAGCAAGTGGCAGTAAGAGAAAACAAAATATGTAAGGAAGAAACATACAGATAGAGGACGCAATAAACTACTTGCTACATAGGATGGAACAGTCATAACAACACTTTTACTCAGTATTGAAACCAATCCTTCTGGTGTTTCATATGTCAAAGTGTACCCTCCTTTATCCAATTTACTGATACTCGAAAGCCTCCAAGATAATTTTACTTTGCTGCCCAACCTACCAACAAAACCACAACACATTAGGATCATCGCAGCTGAGAAAAACACAACAAATGATGCATATAAAAGAACCCCTACAGAACTGCTTCTCTCCTTGCATATAAAGAAGGTTGACCATCTAACTAGAGTACTCAATCTTTTGCTGAAAGAGGGTACCTTGAAGAAATTGCATCTGGCAGCATAGAAAGTCCCTTCCTAAGAGATCCAACTGTTTGGCCCTTTGGTTTTGGTAGATGCCTATGAAATAACTAAAATCAGGGCATTGAAAATAAACTTTGGAAGTCAAATCATAAAATATGCTTCAAAGCAAACATATGTTATTACGGATCTCGAGGTGTTTTAGGCGCACGCCTTCTCCCCTGGATTGCTTTAAAAGCGCCACCGATGATACTACCCCCATTTTGCTCTAGCTGCCAAACTCTGCCAAATGCTGCTTTCATACTTAACTTTGAAGGATCACCTGCATAAACACCTGCGCATGACAGAGTTTCAGGGAAACTATGAAATCACTATAACTTGCTAAGATGGAAAAAACACACGCCACTTAAAAAACTTAATTGAAGAATACAAAGTCAAAATGAACAGCTTTTACATGAAGTTTTATGTAGTTAGTTGGACATGTATAGTTCATGTAAAAAACCAAGTATGAATGTGGTTTAAATTCAGGTCTTGTGTGAAACACTGCAATTTCAAAGCCCCATATAAAATTTGTGTAAGGTTGCATTTTCTGCAATGGCCCATTTAAAAATTTCTTGTGGTTTACAGCTCCATTAGCAGAAAGCAGAAAATGATTATAGAGAGTAAACTAGAGAAATGCAGGAAGAGAAGAGAGTAGATAATGAATTGATTAATGATATTTGTCATAATTATTGGGAAAGTGACATGACCTGAACAGAAAGGCTCAATCAAGCGTTCAAAAACCTCATCTCCGAGATTCCGACGCACAAACTCTTCAACTGATTCCTCGTGACCCTGTCACCTTTGTCAAAGATTATGAGAAATGAGAAAAACCCAATTGAGGAATTGGGAAATGAGTGAGTCTATGACATAATAATAATGAGAGAGAGAGAGAGAGAGAGAGAGAACAAACTGGAGGAGGAGGAGAGGGTCGAATGCCAAGAGCACCAAAGGCAGCCCTGAGTTTCCCACCGAAGCTCATCAAGTCAAAGAAAATGTCAGATGGACTGGAGGGTACGGGCCTCAACTTGCCATCCCACAACACAAAACGAGGTGCATTGGGATCCCCCAGAACCAAATCATCCTTCAAACCACTGTCCACCTGCCAACCCAACACAATTACCCAGCACACAGTCACATACTCATATACATACAGTCCGTCATTCAGACATTTCGTCATACAGATAGAGAGCATATACATTGATACATACCAGCATGGTCAACATGGAATCCGACGGCTGAAAACTGTTGGGTCCCTCCTCCCAGAGAAAGCCGTCCCTCTCGACGGTGATGATGTTGCCTCCGACGCGGTCTCTGGCCTCCGTCAGTATGACATTCGGAACGACGTCGTTGTGCTTGGTGGCAAGCGCCTGAGCGATGCAGAGCCCGCTGATCCCACCGCCCACCACCACGCAATCAACGGCACCCGAGTGCCCACCTTCTACGCCGAACTCCAGCGGAGGAATGGTGGAGGACTCTTTGGCAGCAGAGCAGCATCGCCATTTGAGGGAGTGGTGAGTGGGTTTGGTTGGTTTGGGGCCCACGAAAATGGAGGGAGGTCGGTGACTGTGAGGGCCTGGGAAGAGAAGAGGCTGAGTGGCCGTGAATTGAGGAAGGTCTGCGAACCTAACAGCGCTCATGGCCATTGGCAGAGGAGAATGAGAGAAAGAGAAGGCAGGCAACCACCGTACTTTTCTTATCTTTATAGTTTGTACAGACTAAAATCAGTGCTCCGACCCATGTACTCTTTCTTTCTCACTTCCTAGGCTTTACGATCAGCGGACTTATGTATTTCAAATACAAAAATGGTCAATAAATTTTATGATCAATTTTAATTTGAATTACTAACTATAAAAAATATTAATTTAGTCTATAAATTTTTCAAATTATAATAAAGTAGTACAAAAATTAACTTTTATCGAAAAATTTAATGAAAATTAGTCATATACACAGAAAGTGACCACATTTTTAGGGGTATCAGTCCGTTCATCATATTTTCATATGACCAATTCCGTTAATTTTCAGATTGAAATTAACATTTGTACTACTTTGATACAACTTGAAAAATTTATGGACCAAATTGACACATTTTATAGTTAGTGGAACAAATAAAAATCAGTGTACAGTTCGTGAATCATTTTTGTATTTAAGCCTATCTAATATAAGTCATATGACAGTATTAAATCTTTAAGAATTTGTAGACACACCTAATTTAATTCTCAATTCGTAATGTGGTAAATCATCTAAACTATTTTATAGTTTTGGGTAACCAAGCAAAAAACCTCACTCCATTGGCATTATGCATCACTTGTCTCTCAAATTAAGTCTTTTAGGCAAGCTCTTTTAGATATATATACATAAATAATCACTCGCTCACCATAGAGCGGGGAATTTCCTGCTCACCTAACTATCCAGCTACGAATTGCAATGATCGGAACTGTCCATATTTTATAGTATCATTCAAATATCACCCTTGTAAAAAATTAGCCAAATCGAAAACTGTTTTGCCAGTGTATTACTGTCAACATCATTTCAACCTTATCTGATGAACTGTATTTGTCTGCAAAGTTATGAGGACTAAACAATTATCGATTTGGCTGATTTTTACAAGGACGACCCTTAAGGATGAACCTAAAAAATAGACGGTCCCGATCATAGAATTTTCTGCTCTATGGTGAGCGGGTGGTTAGGTGAGTGATGAATTCTCCGCTCTATGGTGAGCGAGTGATCATTGCTGTATATATATATATATACAATTATTCTCATGTCCATGGACCATATGTCATAAAGTTATTAACTTTTGACTAAGCATCGATTGATCAATACTGTATAAATTGCATGATTGCTTTAATTGGTAGTGTTCTTTTCACATTTTTATCCCTCATCGACAATGTTGCTTACTTTAGTGTGTAAAATCACCATTAGAGCTAATCTTTTAGGTTATTAAGTCCAAAATTTGAGAGTTAAAACTAAAAAATTAAGTGATGAAAAGGTGTCAATTGGTCGAGGAAGATATAATTTTCAACTGCAGATCAATGCCTACATTTGTAGCATAGTTCCGAAAGAAACATCTAGCATGGTACCACCCTTACTCGTTTGGCAGCAACCCCCAACTTGCTCTTCTCTTCTTCTAGCAGTCTATCTCCCCATATTGGTGACTACTCCCCCTCATATCTTTCAATTTTATATTTCCTTCTCTTTTTGTTCCTTATGGCTCTAACCCAAAACAGCACTAACAAACTCATTGCCCTTCGTGAGAGAGAGAGAGAGAGAGAGAGAGAGAGGAAAGAGATAAGGAAAAGAAAGATATAGAAAGAAAAAGTGAGAAAGAGAGGGGGAAGAGGAACGACTGGCAGGCGGTGGGTGGAGCCACTACCGGCAATGGAAAGGCCACGTACTAGGTCACATGTGAGAATGGAAGGACTAGGTAGGGGTGTAAATGCGACATAGGCACCACTCTTGAGTACCCCGAGAGATCAATGTCAAATCACCAACGTTAATCCCCCAAGACGCCTAAGAGAGGTTGAGCCTTTTGTAATTTAAATGGATCAACTTGGATTAGAGTGCTCATTACACAACATAATCTTTAAAGAAATAATAATATCAAAATAAATAGTAATCAAATTAAAGATTAAACAACCTACTAGGGTACAATAGTTAAATCAATACCTCAGAAAGAGAATTACCAAAATATAAATAAAACCCACATAAGTTTACAAAATGAATAAATCAAAATAACATTGTTCAAAAATGATTCTCAACGTACGTAAAACACATATATGGAAACAAGAACTGCTACGATAACAAAAGACATGATAACAGAGACTCTGAGACACCTGAAGAGAATCCGAGCTGCGCACCCCTTCAGTCAAAATCTCCTCCAAGAGACAAATCTACATAAGCAATAAAGTAGAAACATAACAAACAAAGAAAGTAGGGGTTAAGCATCTCATACAATCATAACTTCTCTTAGGGGACCCTATTAGGTTTGAAAACCTTTAAAAACATTTTTTTGTGAAAAATTGATTTCTAAAATCTCAAAACATTTTCACAAAATCGATTTAACATCTCAGCTGCAACAATATCTGGTGAACATGCATAAAAATCCATAAATAATAGAGAAATAGATGATCGATACACATTAGGTACAACTATGATGTCAATTGGGGAAGACAACTACCATAACGAGAGTGCCCTGGTAAATAGAGATATGAACTCGCAATTGAGAAACTATATCAACTACCACTTGATCAGTTATGAACTCTGGCTTCGCACAATTACACGATACACTTGACAATATAGTTAAACACCTCATAACGTAAGCGAACAATTCTTCTAAAAGGTTTAGGGATTTGAATCCAAGGTTACCAACGAGGCTATCCTTACTGTCAGACCAAACACAATAAGCATAATAACATGTTATAAAAGTTTAAAAACTATACATACACACACAAAGTCCATAGTTAGGAATGTATGATAAATCCCTTACCTGGAATCTAATGCTCTTGAAGTATTCTCTTCCACAAGCTTTTCACGTTCGTGTTCGGTCCTATCTTGGCAAATCCGTCGTAACTAGATAAAATACAACAACCTTAATCCCTTAATAACTCGGAAATTGGATAACTAGATAATCCGATAGAAACAAAAACGACAAAGAAAAACAAACTCTAAGTTATGGACGATTAACAATAAGAGAAGACGATATGACCTTATTTTTAGTCACACATTACTCGTTTCTAGTCCTAAATGGACTAAACTCTTCTCTTTAGAGTTCACTTAAGAGTTCACAAGTTTCAACTTTTATGTTAAAGTCAAACGAATTGACTAGTTGCTTTAACTCAAAGCAATTCCTCAAAATAAATTCGATCAATCCAATTTAATATCTACAATTGAAACTTACTAATCCTAACATGCTAATTACTCTTAAATAAACAAATAAGGCAAGACATGCTTAATTAATAAATAAATCATACTTAATTAATCTAAACATGCATCTTAAAATTAAAGCCTTAAAAAAAAAAAATAAAGCAGAAATAATAAAATACTTACCCGGTTGTAGACCTCCAAAGCTAAACTTCACTCCTAGGAATTCCTTCTTGCACTATCAAAACTTTAAACTATGCAAAGTTTATTCTCTTTTGGTATGTCTCTTCTCAGAGACTCACAAATAACCAAGAAGAAAGTAACTCTAACTTCACTTGATGGTGCAAGTGAAGTGCAAGTGAATATGAGGGACAAATGTCTTTATTTATAGGCATTAGAGGGTTGGAAGAAGATGTAAATCTCTAATGTGAGACAAATTGCATTAAAACATATACACATGGGTTAAAATCCAAACTGGGTTAAGGAAAAACCCACAGATCGGCTAGTCTGTGTCTCTGTCAGACAAAATGGGCGGGCCAACCTGTTTGGAGGACACACGGGTTAGCACAACCCGCTTCACACAGTGACTGGTTCTTGAAAGAACCAACGGCCTAGATCATTTCACTTAAATGATCTTCAACAGCCACAATTAGAACACTAGTCTTGATTCGGTGTGATGTGTCCCACTTAGCTCCCGTGAGCTCGCCTTTGCATCAGCCTGCCAGTGCCTTGTTAGTGCCTCTCTGCCAATCAGAGCACGCCACGTGGCGACTGTCAGTCCCAGTCAACAATTAATTTCAATTATTTTGTTTTCCTATTTTCCTATTTTCTCTAAACTTCGTTATATCACTAAAAATATCTCATGACTCCAAATAATTCCCAAAAAAACCCTACGGACTCGTAGTGATTAATCCTAATTTCCTGTAATCTCAAAATAATAAATTGATCTTCATAAAAATTACGAAAAATCCAACTCCAATGAATTTAATTCCCAAAAATTAATTTCAATTTGATAATTCCCAAAATCACACTCAAGGATACTAGAGTTCATCTCTAAATCTTTATTAGTACAAGTTAGTCACTCAAAAACAAAGGAAATTCCATTTTCCTTAAGAAATCTTAAGTTTTTAAGTAAAAAAAAAATTCAATAATACGTGTCAAAACAAATAGGATTGCAAAAATTTAGAGTATTACAAAGGTGGTCAAGTCCGGATGTATATTTTCAATTGAGCTCAAGCTCAATAATTTTTTCCAAGCTTAAGCCTGGCTTGGCTCAACTAGTTTGACTTGAGATTAAGTTAATTTGAAATAATAATCTAAAAATAACAGCAAAAACAACATTGATAGTCAATGTTTAAAAAGTTACAAGTACATGCAGGGGCGGAGCCACAACTAGGCCTGAAGTGGCCATGGCCCCCCCTCTTTTCCTAACTCCCTCTAATATATAACACATATTATGTTATATTAGCCATAAATTTTGTGATTAAGCTAGTAGTGGCTCCCCTCACTTTGAGTTTTTAAACTTTGGCCCCTCCAAATTATAAATTCTAGCTCTGCCCCTAGGTACATGTACAAAATAAATATTTTTCTAATTGAAATAGGAAACATAAAACCATCCGACTAATAGCAAATTTAATCAGTTGACATTTTTCTTAAAAATAAACAATTGCATTACTTCATCTAAAAGGAAAATTATTTTTGTTTAGAATACTTTAATTATATGGTTAAACAATTTAATCTAATAGAGCCAAGCTTTAAGGAGCGAGCTGAGCTAGAATCGATTGAGCTTAAACAGTTATACACAAATATACAAGTTGCTCACGAGTTTTAAGAGTTGAATATACTAGGGTTCAAGTTTGGTTCATTTTTTCAAACAAGCCTAATATTTTGTTTGAACTTGATCGGTAACAAGCTGAACTTGAACTGTATCGAGTGAGTGGGTGTGTGAGATTGGTTGATGCAATCCTTTTTTATCCTGTTTAGTTTCTTAATATTATTTAAGGGGAAAGTACGAAATTTTCGGCCAAAACATTGTATGTAGGGTATAATGAGGAAATTGAGGGGTACATAAAGAACCTTCCTTTAGTATTTTTTGGCCATTGAAATTGAAGAACCCTCCTTCAGTTAAATGGCGGTTGTTTTGCTCAAGCCCGATTCATTAAAGTAAACAAGCAGTCAGATTTTAATAGGAAAATTACATTGCTACTCCTCTATATCACTCTTATAGTCTTATTTCAATATTTCAATTTTACAATTAAGTACAAATGTACAATTGAATAAACCAAAAAAAAAAAAAAACTAAAAAGAAAAAGTGACAGCAGCACGGTAAAATACTAAAATGAAAATGTTTGGAAAAGAAAATTAAAACGTGGGTAACTGGGTATATTAGTATATAGTGATATTGGATAATATGGGTAATTTCGTATAATTGGCATTGAGCAGGGGTAATATCGTATAATCAACTAATCAAGTAGAACCGGAGTGCGCATTGCATTTGCATGCACGGAATAGATTAGAACCCGCCAGGCCTTTGCATCCGGCGAAAGTGCACATGTTCTTCCCGCCCTCTCTTTTCGTTCATTTTCAAATTGCTCTCTCTCTCTCTCTCTCTCGTGAATTTCAAAATCTGGAGCTCATCGATCATCAGCGCTGAACAAACTGTAAGCCATTTTCTCTTTTCTCGTTTCGAAGATCTTGTACTCCGATTTTGCTTGAGTCGATTGGATAGCTTCGTCTCTTTTTTCTTTTGAATTTCGCATTTCCGTAACTTCTTCTAGCTAGCCATCTCTCATCTCTCAGATTCAGAACCTAAAGTGTAGAATCCATGGAGGCTCCGAGCGCCTGAAATTCAATTTTCGTTGAATTAGGGTTCACTTCATGTAATCGTATGAGTTAGATGAGTCTAGTTGAGAAGCAATGAAGCATTGCACATGCGAACGGACGGGTTGTGATTTTTAGGGTTTCACCAATTCTGATTGTTGTTGTTTTTTCTTTCTTTTATTAGATGATGAGTTTGTAGTTAGGTGGTTCTCCTCCGATGTTCTAGTTGCTTTAGAGCTGTGTACAGCAATTGAGTTTTTTCTTAAATTTAAACCCTGTTTGGTTGGTCAGAAAACTAAGGGCAACAACTCTTGGTGCTCTGGGTCTCAAATAGGTGTGCTTATTTTCACACCTTTTTTCTCAGAAACCAAACTTAGATTTAGCCCCCCCTCCTCCCCTCGTTTTTCCTGGCTCACTTTGTTTTTTGTTTTTTTCTTCTTTTACTAAATTGATTGGTCTATTGGTCAGGTTACAACTGCAATTTTGCTACTTCTGTGTTCTCTGTGCGGTATTGAAGCAATGCAGGTTGATAAGCGACAATATTTACGAGATGTAAGTAGTAACAACTTCTAGTAGTATAACTTGTAGAAGCTATCCAATTACACTTCTAGTGTTCCTTTTCTTACATGTTAAATGCTGTATAATCTTTGCAGTAGCTTCGTATATATGCTATAATTAGCTCATAAATGACCAATCTGTTAATTGCTAATAACTGTGTCATGTAGCATAAACCTTATAGATGCCACTTTGGTGTTACTTTATGTAACATACTATATTAAGTTGCATCTGGTTGTGCATAATTGAGTTGTTAAGAGATTCCAAATTTGTGAAATCTGAAAACATTGCTTCACCTGATATATCTTTTTCCCTTTTGTTTGAGGGTCTATTGGATTTATATTCATCTCAAAATAAATATAAAGAAACAAAGTGGTAGAGTGGAATTGGGATTTGCAGTCCCAATGAATGTGAACACTTGCAAGTTTTAGTAGATACTGAAAATAAATTATATGCTTGATGCCTCACGAAATATTTTTCAGGGTCAAACAAGCAATTGTTGGAGTTTGGGCAGCATTAATCATCCATCTAGCCAATCTAGAAAGATATCAATTGGAGTTGTGGTGGACTCCTTAGCTAAGAAAAAAGCTGGAGTCATAAAGGAAAAGGAGGTTGTGGTGCCAAATGCAGAAATGGCAAAGTCTAAATTAGGGAATACCATACAAGGAAAAAGCAAGGGGGAAGAATGCACAGCTTCCAAGAAAACAAGACAAACAAAAGATCCAGAGCAGGTGAATTCCCCATGGATTAGTCCTAGATCCTTCCACCAGAAAAAACTGATTTCAGATGCCATTCTTCATGCAGAACAAGCTTCTAAGTTACCATCTGGTAGTGGGAATCAGCACAAACTTGATGGAGCAAGGAATCCACCACTTACATATTCAGTTAAGTTTTTTGCAAACCAGACCTCGATTATACAGACTGGTGGTAACAAGCAGAAGAACCCTGATGGAGTTAACCACAGAAAGAGGGGACTGAAGGATGGAATGGCGGAGGAAGTTCAGGATTTCACATTTGCAACTGCGCAGGAAGTCATAATGTCAGATAAGGAGGTGCTAGAGGATAAAACAGATGGAACAGAAAGCAGAACTGAAACTCTTAGAATGAAGCTTTTGGAGATAATGGGAACTGTTTCTTCACCTAATGAGCAGCATTCCAAATCTCAGGCTCACGAGGTTGGGGATGATAATTTGAATCCAGAGCAAGAATTGGATCAAGTGGGTGGCACAGCTGTCAAGCCTAGACAGAACTCTGATAAACCAGAGCATAAATGTGATAAGAAGGGTAATACTAATACATTTATCAAACCGAGACAGAATTCAGATACAATTGAAACTGATTCTGAAAGTCCTGATAATTCTGTCAGGAGACCTGTGACTCGTTCCTTGATTCGAAAGAGAGCTCCAACCAAGGTGAAACAGAAAGCTGCAAAAAGTGGTCCATCTTCTGATTACAAGCTGAAACATCAAGAGAATATATTTTCCTTTGAACAAGAATTCCATGAGAAGCTACATGGTTCTACTGCTGGCGGACCCTCAAAGTCTATGCAGAAGAAGAGAGAGAATACAAGTTTCAGAATTGAGTCTCATGGGATTTCCTTTCCTGGAAAGGATAAATCAACTAAGATTCAGCAAACTATCAATAGGAGTGAAACACCATCACCTGCTAAAAAGGTTTGTTCTGTAGGTAATGATATGAAGGATTTTCATGGTTCCCTGCCTGAGAACGGAAGAGAGTTTGTTGAACTGGAGAAAAATATCCAAGAGCATGAAATCTACCAATCGCCACTGACGAACAAGAAACTTGAGGGAGATTTTGACAATGCAGCAAATAAGGACCAACAGGAAGAAATTGGCAAACCATGCTTGAAGAATGCTGCAAATCCCGAAGATGATTATCTAAGTCCAACATTTGTAATTAAAACACCTGTGTCAACTTCTTCCCTTAGCTCAACTCCAAAATCAGACCAAATGGTAGACATTAATAGTTCTGCACTAACAGAGAGGCAATTTACTGTGGGAGATATTCGGAGTTTTAGGAGTTTCTGGACTTCAAAACAAGATTTTCATGACAATGCACAAACACAATCTTCTGTATCCTTCGTTATTGAATGGTTTCAATAGGATAGCTTCCCAGTGTGCTAGTTTTTGGAGAATACGTTGTTTCTGCCTTTTGCATTTCCTTATTGAACTTCAGGATGCTGCAGAGGAGCTCAAGGATTCTCCATTGAGAAAAACAACACTTGACATGGAAGAAAATGATGCAGAAGATGACCTGTCTTTATCATCTGAAGAGAGGGACTTAGGGATTTGCGAAGAAGGTTCTCCCATTATTCAAGGATGTGAATGTATGTTCTCTTAAGACACTTCTGTTTACTGTATGATAAATGCATTTGTAGAAAACCCTAGTTGTTGCTCAAATTAAGCTTACCTGATTAATCAGGTATGCATTTGTAGAAAATTTATTTAAACTGTATGTTGCATGATGTTAAGACGCTCCCATATGTCCCCCCTTCCCCAAACTGGAACGATGCAGGTTGCCTATAAAGAGATACATTCTCTGCAGAAACTAGTACTGTTGAAAAACTGAAATTCAAACTTTTCACAATAAAGGCCCTGCAGCCTTGAAAGCATTATGTTTAATGACACCAGTACTATCTCACGCTCTCTGAATTAATGCCTTAATATTGCAGGGACTGGGGAAGATAACTGGATAGATGAACCTTCAGAGCCTAACCAAGTGGATGGACTGGCTAGGTTTTGCTTCTCTCTGTTCTGTTTGTGTTTATATGTGATCTGAATGCAAACTACAAACTAGTCTTCTATATTTAGCATTCTCTTTGTGGTTTATTTTTTGTCGCACTTGACAATGTTTTAGGGCTGTTGAGCTGTTTGCGTTGGAATTACAAAAACTTAAAATCAAAATGAAGTCAGCAACAAATAGGAAATCATCTGAAATTTTAATGTCTGTTGCTGCGGGAGTACAATTGCAGCTGCAGAACGTTGAGTCTCGGATTCAAACAGACGTGTAGGTACTTTCAACCAACAGGTTTCCCTGTTAAATATAACAACTTCTTAGTGCGTTCTTGATGACTTTTCAGGGGGAAGCTCACAAACCTCAGTAAAAAGAGAAAAAGGCTGGAAACAAGGTTTGAAGGTAAGAAAAGAATATCAATGATATGTTGAATCGTTAATTTTGTTCCTAACTAAAATCTATTGGAATCTCATTGCTGTTGACCATATGTTTCCATCTCTAAATAATTATGTCCTACTAATTTTCTGCCGGATTTGACAGTTTTCTGACCAAGCAGTACACACTCGTTTGGCACACACAGATATAGATTATGACAGATATGCAAACACAAATTTTATCTTGATAGAGATGCAAACTCAAATTTTATCTATAGATGCATCTTGATAAGCACTTATGTCATCAATCATAATCACCCATTCATTGATGGGTTTCAATTACGTGATCTATTTAAGATAAGGTTATGACAATTAGTTTGCCAGCTTTGTTGCAAAACTCTCCCATATTAGGTGATGTTCTAGGTTATAATCCACTAAATTGTGAGGTTGGCCATGTCTTTGCTTGAAGATCATATGAATATTATTGTTGTTACATGGTTAGAATTGTTTAATGTTGAGAAATTGCAATGTTTATGTAAATTAAATGTATTTAATCAGTTTAGTCTGTATGTGGGCTTTTCTCCCTATTGAAGCTTAACCAGAACAGCCCCCCCTCCCTCTTCATTATGCAGAGCAAGAAGAACAATTAAAAGCGATTTATGACAAGTTCAAGGAGCAGGTCAATCAGCATCTTCAGGATTGCAGAAGCACAATTGAAGGGCTGGAAGTGTATCAGACAGAATTTAAGGGAATTGTGGAAAAGCAAAGTATGTCAGCTTCTCTTCTTTTGAATCTGTATTAATTTGTTTTGTCAAGTCATCATTGAAATGTTCGTATGGGTGTTATATCATGTCAACCAAGATTCTGCCTAAAATCATGCATTCAAGAAGCTAAATTGATACATATACAAGCTTCCTGATAGTTTAATATGGTGACATCTCCATAATCACAGGGGTGAATATTATATAAACAATTAGAATATATCCCGCTCTTGAATGAATGGGAGAGAACCAAATAAACTCTTATAAGAGTAAACATTATTGACTGTTTCAAATCCCATGCAAAATACAATGGAGAGATTCATTTTTTCTTCACAAAAATTCCATGCATCCTATGCTCCATATGTGGCTGCATGCATTAAAATCTACAGCTCTAGTCTATCTCAGTATAAGTAATGATTAATTAAAGTCTAGAGTAGCAGCATTGCATGGCTGCAGAAAAAATCATTGATTTGAATGCAGACCATGCTGTGAAAGGATATTATCATTATTCTGAAAACTAAGTACAAGCAGTTCCCTTTGATGAACTAAAAGTGTTTTCATTCTCATTTTAAACAAATAATATGCAAAATTACTCTTTTGATTCTGTTTTATTTACAGAAGCATCACATCGAAAGCTTCTCTTGCAAGTGGAAGAAGAAATTGAGACCCAACTCAATGATGCCCAAAGAAGAATCCAAGTCATGCATGAGGCAAGTTTTCCTTCTAATATTATATAAACTTATTGTTGAGTTTTGTACTATGTGCGTACTGTAATCTATATATTGTGTTGCATTAGCCTTGTCTTTATCCTCAGTTCTAAGAACGTGCTATAGAGTTAGGATGCATGATATATATATGTATATTCTGGGAATATCTAGCTACTAGAGCACTTCAAGCACAATGTATAGGGGGGTGGCTGCATATAGTGGTTGGAAATCTCCAATCTGCGCGCTTCACTTAATAGACCTTGTTAGAACAGGATCTATGAATTGGTTACTATTTTTCTTTAGTATATTTTCGGACAAACAAGCAGAGATTTAGCTTCTGTACTTCTTCAACCCTGGAGATCCCTCAGGTTTCATTCACTGACTGTAGAGTTATAGTCGTAGTCATTCTAAGATGTTTAAAAATGTCATTACATTGTACTACATGTCTGTCATCTAGCTCTTTTTTACTCAGATAATGCTTCTGTATCAAGCATAACAAATCTCCTCTTCCTCATCAATTTCAGATGGCACGTGGAAAGATGCTCCAGTTGAAACGCGAAGTAGCTTTGTGTTTAAAAGAGGGTATTCTGTGTTGAGATGAAGTGTACAGCTCACTAGTTAAATAGGACTTTGCTTAGAGATAGATACAGGCCTGAAGATTAGCTTCCTGTAAGCCTTGAAAGTAACAAATGGCCCTATTACATTTCCTGCTTAGCAATATATCAGTAATCTCTATATTTCTTATGAATTAGGCGATTAATCTGTAAAGACAGGCCAAAGGTTTCTTGATCTCATTCCAAGTCAACTCATACTTCACACGCGAATGAGAAATTATGAGAACTATATTTTATTGTGCACTTACTTTAAAAACTTGCAAAGTTGGACATGAATCATTAAGAGTCAAGTTAATACATTTAGATATTCCTCTTCTTTTTTTTTTTTGGCCTGAAATTACATTTAGTTACTCTAAGGCCCTGTTTGTTTGTCTGAATTTTAGAATGGAAATAGGAATTCTATTCCTTTCCTTGACTTTCCTTGAATTGTAGAATGGAATGATCTTCAAGTTTTCATTATAGCGCTTGGAATATATTAGGAATCAAGACTAGGAAATGGCTTACTATTACCATTTTTTTTGTTTGTTAATGATAAAAAAAATAGACCAAATTTGTAAACACTATTTACCTTTTTTTAAAGTTTAAATATTTTCAATGTCAAATCGACCAAGATAAAAATATTATTCTTCTGTTTACTTCAAATATCAAATATACATTGTAATACATCAGCTGAAAAAATATCAAATTATACTTCTCAAGAATTTCATTTATAAAATGATTAATTAAATATTACAAGTTTACAACTAAACTAAAATAATTATATACATATTGATATCTGTTTCTAAAAATATGATGTATATTAATTTGTGAGATGATAAAAAAAAAAAAGTTGTTAAACAAATGATAGAGAAGCAATTGATTTGGCGCGTATAACAAAAATATTTGCAAAGAAAATCGTTTTGGAGTAGTTTCAAAAATATTCAGCCTTTACATGTTGAATTTCGTGTGGAAGTGGAATAGAAATGCCATTTCTCAACCAAGGTCTTAAATTTCGATATCGACCGAAATTTTAGTGATCCAAAAATAAGAAAATTTCGATGGAAATTTAGAGGAAATATTGATATCGATAAAAATTAGACAATAATGGTGAAAATTGTGAGAAAAATTTGAAAAATTTGAATGAAAATTTAAAGATGTTTATTTAATCAATTATCTCCTATTTTGAAAAATAAATTGAAGAAACTTAATTAATAATGGGTTTAATATGAAACTGGATGAATATAATGCGTGCGGTTAGAAATTGCTCACTAATTTCTGAAATTTGATTGAATACACCTCTCTATGTATGTATAAACCCTCAATAAATTGGGGCTTGCAGAGATGTACATTAGTATATATATGTACTTAATATATATACTTTAATATGTCATAATAACATTAATTAGAATATATATAATATTAATATATATACTTTCATATAAGAGTAGGGCTATTCATGCATGATATATGAACAATAATAACATTAAACTAATGAGATAAACAATAACAACATGCATTATTTGAAGTAAAAACGATAAAATGAAATATTCTCACAAGCATGCTTGGCAATAGTAAAAAGAATAAATATAAGAATACCATTACTTATGAATTAACTAATTAATAATAATATTATTATTATCTAAAGACATGAAAAATTAAATCAAATGAACAAAATGAAAGAGATCAAATATAGTACTACTTTGTGTAAAATTGTTTGGTTGGTGGAAAACCTTAGACTAAGGGAGAGATTTTTTTTTAGAAAAATTGAATAAAGGGAGAAATTTTGTGGAGTTGTCACAGGAATTTTGGAGAAAAATTGAGGAAATATCATCGAAATAGGAATAGGAAATATAGAATGGAATTATAGGAATAGGAGGATATAACAAAGATCGCATTTCGTACTTGTTATGGACACTTCGAGTTCACGACTATGCCATTTGGACATTAAGACAAATTCTTGATTGTATTCATCGACGACATCTTGATCTACTCAAAGACACGGCAAGAACATGAGAAACATCTCAGGGTTGTCTTGGAAACCATAGTGGAGAACCAATTGTACGCCAAGAAGTCAAAGTGTGATTTCTGGTTGAAGGAAGCACAATTTCTTGGCCATATTATTTATGAAGAAGGAATTAAAGTGGACCCCAGTAAGATAGAAGCAGTAATGAATTGGGAACAACCAAAGTCAGTTACGGAGATCCGTAGTTTTCTCGGACTAGTTGGATACTACATGAGGTTCGTGAAGGATTTCTCGAAGCTTACTACTCCAATGACAAGATTGATAAGGAAAGAGTGAAGTATGAATTGAGTGATAAGTGCGAGCAAGCATTCCAAGAACTAAAGAAGCGATTGACGACTGCACCAATACTAGTGTTGCCTAACAACAAAGATCCGTACGAAGTCTATACGGATGCTTCTGGTCAAGGATTGAGATGTGTATTGATGCAAAATGGATAAGTTGTAGCTTATGTATCTAGGCAACTTAAGACTCATAAAAGGAATTATCCGACACACGATCTCGAGTTAGCAGCCGTGGTACACGCATTGAAGATTTAGAGGTGTTACTTATATAGAAATAAGTTCACAGTCTTTTCGGACTATAAGAGTCTTAAATACATATTCACACAACGTGATTTGAATTTGAGACAAAGGAGATGGATGAAGTATATTAAGGATTATGAATCCAGTTAGAATATCATCCGGGAAAGGCGAATAAGGTGGCTGACGCCTTGAGCAGGAAGTCAAGAGGAACGTTGGCGACGCTACTTCTAGCAGAAAGAGAATTACTTCAAACTCTTGACGACTACGACATTGAGATGTTGTCTAATGATGTTCTCACAAGATTAAGGATTGAGATACCATTAGAGAATGAAGTTATTGAAAAGCAAGCAGAAGATCCAGAACTTCAAGATATCAATATGAAGATTAGTTTAGGAGAAGAAATAGATGGACGGTCATCGCATGTAGATAATGGGTTAACAGTACCAAAGGACGAAGTCGTTATCGATTTTGTATGAAGCTCATCGCTCTCATTTTACTATGCATCCATGAATGCATAAGATGTATCGAGATTTGAATAAAACTTATTGGTGGAAAAGAATGAAACGAGAAGTGGAGGATTTTATTAGGTTATGTTCAATTTTTCAACAAGTGAAAGCTGAACATCAGAAGCTGTCAGGAGAACGTTGTATGTTGGAGAAGTAGTATGACTACATGGAATTCCAAAGAGCATAGTTTCAGATAGAGATCCTCGATTTACGTCTCGACTTTGAAGAACATTGTAAGCACAACTCAAAACTCAACTCGATTTGAGTACTGCTTATCATCCACAAATGGATGGACAATCTGAAAGAGTGATTCAGATTCTTGAGGATATGTTAGGAGCTTGTATTTTGGATTTCAGTGGCAAATGGAGTGAATATATGTCATTAGCGGAGTTCGTATACAACAATAGCCATCAAAGAAGTATTGGCATGGCTCCTTTTGAAGCTTTGTATGGAAGACCTTGCAGATCACCGCTCTGTTGAACAGAAACTGGTGAAAGGGTCCTATTGGGACAAAAAATTGTCAAAGAGACGACTGAAAAGGTTAAAGTGATTCAAGATCGATTATTGAGTATCAAGTCGGAGACTTTGTATTTCTCAAAGTTAGTTCGCAGGAAGGAATCCTTTGTTTTAAAGGAAGAAGGAAGTTATCTCCTTGATTTGTTGGACCTTTTGAGGTTATTGGGCATGTAGGGCCAGTTGCGTATAGGCTTGAGTTACCGCCGCCGTTATCATACATACAAAATGTTTTTCATGTGTCCCAACTAAAGAAAAGTGCACATGAACTTCCATAGATTATGCCTTGGGTAGATTTGCCTTTGGAGCAAAGTGTGTCCTACGTGGAAGACCCTGTTTGTATTCTGGCGTATGAGACAAAACAACTGAAAAACAAGAAAGTGCCGTTAGTGAAGGTACAATGGCAACATCATGGAGTCGAAGAAGCAACCCGAGAACTGAAATCCGACATGAGGAAGAAGTATCCTCACCTCTTCAAGTAAACAGGTAATCTCGAGGACGAGATTTATTTTAAGTTGGGTAGACTGTAAGACCCTAGATTTTTCATATTTTTAATTTTTGGTTTGTTTAAATAGAATTTGGTTTAATTCTTAGATTTGAATAATTTTTCTGAAGTCCAAGTGACTAAGACTAGACCTTGGTGGCGTAGAGCTCGTTTTTTTGAGAATAACAACGTTTGGTTCGTCGAAATAGGAGTTCGGACGAAGGATTTACCGATTTTCAAAGTTGGATAATTATTTTAAATTATTATTTGATTTTTCGGAATTTTATTTGGATAAGTTGGATTTTTCATAAAAATTATGGAAGTCAAAATATTGTTTTAAGTCCATAGAAAATTAGTACTCAGCCTCACGAGTCCGTAGGATTTTTCGGAACTCGGATGTATTTTTTGTGGATTTTTGAAGTTGGAGAAACGAAAGAAAATAAGAAAAATTCGGAAATTATAAATAAAACCAGGATTGCTGACGTGGTGCAATCCTGGCGGTCCTTCGCTGTCAATCCGACTCCCCAGATCATGCCCTCATGTCACACTTGAGTTTCGGTGTGAGCGGAACCACGTTCGCACATAGGCGCATGACACAGACGACACGCGATCATGTCTGTCCACCCCTGCACGACACATCGTCCCCCTTAGCTGCTCCAGCACGCCTGCGCACCCGTTCTGTTTCCTCTTTCACGTTGACCCGCGCCTCGACCTAGTTCACCCATCAGCTCTATTTCACTTGTTTTTTTTAGCTGATTTTGGTGTGGGAATTTGTCCTACATTGCCCAAATGAAGGAACCTAACTCCCCCACAAGCTTATAAATAGAACTTCTGTAACACCTAGAACCTCGGGCCCATAAAAACACTGAAACATTGCCTTTCAACCCTTTTTCAAACAATGAGCCATGCACATAAACATAAATAAATACATTTCTTTCAAATAAAATATTTATATAAAACCTCTGTTTAAAAAACGTTTAAACAAATCCAAGTGGGTCTCACTGCTGGGACTTCAATTGGGCGGAATCAGGTTAAACAACCATTAACCCGCCGCCAAAAATGGTGGTTCCGATAGTGGCAGCGGCGGCTCAAACCTGGAAATACCCAAAATCAACTCCAGTTAATCCTAATTGCACAAATGAACCCTTCTAGTTCTATTTGGTGAGAATTCGGTGATTTTTCTGTGTTGTTTTGGGGGCTGGATAGCCACTGTGTGTGGTGGTTACCGCCCGTTTCGATCGTTTAGCGGCTGTTTGTGTTTCTAGATTGTATTTAATTGGTTGTCTGGTCATAACAGGTACGCAGGCTCGAAAAATCTTATTTTCGATGCCGTCATGCTACCGAATTTGATATCCGAGCATGTTGCT
Organism: Dryas drummondii; assembly: GCA_003254865.1. Classification (NCBI taxonomy): domain Eukaryota; kingdom Viridiplantae; phylum Streptophyta; class Magnoliopsida; order Rosales; family Rosaceae; genus Dryas; species Dryas drummondii. Next base: position 319,043 of record QANW01005368.1, read on the forward strand.
GTGCAAGGGTATTTCGGTCTTTTTACGTGGTTAAACTGTGAGTGAAAACCTAGAACCATCTTTGGGATAATCTCGACCTCTAGAACCATTATTATAACCACCACCATTATAAAAACCCACTGCAGATGAGTTACCTAAGTCACCAGTACCACTGTAATTGTCAGACTCATTAGACCCAATAAAATTTGCATTACCATTGAATCCTAAACAAGTGAAATTGCCATTGCTAGTACTGCCATGTGAAGTGGGAAGCTTTGAAACCATAGCAGACATTGTCTGAGTTGAAACCAATTAAAGCAAGAGATAACTTTTTATTGATATCTTGTTCAGCAGCAAGCAATTGAGATCAAAATTCTTTCATTGACATTGGACCTTGATGTCCTCTCAAGACTGCCTTCACAGGATCAAACTCATTAGGCAAGCCATTCAGGGCTACAACGTAGACATTTGCATCAGTAATATGTACTCCTATAGCAACCAATTAATTGGGCTCGAGCATGCTTAATTTTCATTAGAAATCTTTCAACAGTGTCTACTCCTTTTTGGAGAGTTAGAAAATCAGTCTTGAGCTGTATGATTGTTGCTCTGGAATCAATACTAAACCTTTCTTTGACACTCATTCATGCTTCATGAGCAGAAGCACAATCCAGAATATACTCCATAGAATCTTCAATTACAGAGGCCATTAACAAATTGGTTAATACGTTATGGCTATGTTTGGTACACCGGACTAGGGGGACTAGGGGAGATTGTGTTAAATAACACACGTATCCCACATTTGGTATCACCCGGTGCTATTTTAAATGGGACCGCATAGCACCGGTTTTGCTAAAACACAGGATTTGACCGTGTAGAATAGCATTGTGCAGAAATGGGGTGCTACATAAGAACTGTGTTAAATAAGACTAATCTGGAATCATCAGAGGAGCGACGTCGCTCCATGCTACCGCTTCAACCGAAACTACTAAAGCCGCCCCAAACTAGATCTCTCTCTCTCTCTCTCTCTGTCTCCCTCCATCTTCCTCTCCCAACCCCATCCCTACACCGCAACTAGAACATTCCCACAATGCTTTACCTTCCATTCTTTTGTAAGTTCTTGGTAGCTTGAATTTCTTTACAACACTATAAACCTTTAATTTTTCAATTTTGATTTCAATAAAAAAAGAAATAGATCAGTTTCCAGAGATCTATAAGAAATGAAAATTGATCCAACACCCATTTGGCCATTTATTTTCCTCCAATTATTATTCTCATGTAAAATATGTTATTCTAAAAAAAAACAAATTGAAAACAAGATAACCCATAGTTTGAAGAGTGGAAAAGCACTACTACAATAATGTAAATAGACAATGGTTAATAGATAACGGTTTGTATTTTTTCCGTTATCTTAATTTACCACACAACGGTTTTTAAAAAACTGTTATATGAAGGTATAATATCCAATGGTATTTGGTCTTATGGATTTTTCTAAATTATCAAATATAATAGTATTAGACAAAAACCCTTGTATTGGGCAAGTTACACAAAAATAAAGAATTTGAGGGTGTTTGTATTTGGGAAAGACCGGAGGCGCGCGTTAATGAATTAATGAAACATTCATATCGCGCCTTAAGTCAGAGAAGGTCAAAGCCCTTCAGACATACTCATCCCTTTGACTTCATCGAGCTGCCATGGTTCTTCTCACCAGCTCCATCTCACCTTAACTCTCTCTCTCTCTCTCTCTCTCTCTCTCTCTCTCTCTCTCTAGTCTTAGATCTCATAGAAGGATCTATACAAGATCTGGATGTGATCTTATTAGATCTGGAAGACCAAAATAGCTCCCATCGCACCTTTCTATCTTTCTCTCTCATCAAAACCCAAAATCAGTTCTCTCCTTTTCTCTCCACCGCCGACAACATCATCGGCACTACTTGAATCGTGGTCGAGGTTGGGTCGAACGACGGCCACCACTTCAGATCGCTCAAACCCAGATCTAGAAATATCATGCCCAACGAAAAGAAGAGCCAAGCTCGTTGTGGACGTTGTTGGTCAAGTTCCAGTTGGAGAAGAGCCAAGCTCGTTGTTGGTTGAAGGTATATTCTCTCTCTCTCTCTCTCTCTCTCTCTCTCTCTCTCTCTCTATCCCTCTCCACCTCTTTCTCCCCCTTTCTCTAGCTCTATATGTATTTCCTCAGATTTATTGAAAATTAGTGTTAGGGTTTGTAATTTGGGGTTTTCTTTAATTATTATGTTTTTTTCTTTTTGCTTTTTGAAACTATTTCTTCAATTAGAACTCCTCTCTGGAAAAAAAAAATGTTTGCATATCGTCACAGTTATTGAACAATATTTGACACTTCAAGGAAATAAAGAAGACCATACTGGTACATGTTGTTAGTTTAGCTCTCTAAATAGCTGCTTTGATGATATAATAAAAGAAATACTGCAAGTGCGTATCCCTCATCATGTTTATTGTGAACAGGTATAAATAATGTCGGCAATGGCCTTTTGTCCAACCCATACTGGAATGCTAGCTATAGGTTCTTACAGCAAGACTACTACAATATATAGAGAATACAATATAGAACTCTTATAGGTATTACATGGCCATGAAGGTGGGATTACACATGTATGGGTTTACTGATATGTGCTTATTTATTTTGCTTGATCTTTATTGATTTTGTTAACTGATATGAGTTTATTGATTTTGTTTACTAATATGAGGTTTGTTTATTGATTTGGTTTTAGTTGAATCAGTATTTTAGTTGTTCAAAATGTTGTTTCCTTTTGTTTAGTCTTGGTTGCTCAGCTTCATGTTGTTAGAAAACTGCGTTCGCCACTGGAGGTCCGATCCTCTCCTTCACTAGAGGTCCGGTCCTCAAAGGAGAGGTTCGGACCTCAAGCCTAGGTGTCAAACACCAATCTTACTGGAGGTCCGGTCTTCAAGGGTGAGATTCGGACCTCAAACCTAAATTTCTAAATCCAATCTTACTAGAGGTTCGGTCCTCAATGGTGAGGTCCGGACCTCAAGCCTAGGTTTCAAACACCAATCTTACTGGAGGTCCGGTCCTTAAGAATGAAAATGGACCAAACATGATTTGTGCATAGACTTATTTGAAGTATTAGGACAAATTCATTATGGTTATATTTTATTATTTAAAAAAAAATTATATTTTAGTCCGATACAACACCAAACATAGGTCATCACTATTTTAATAGTCCATCTTCTTAGTCTGCTGCAGCACCAAACGTAGGACAGTACTTAGTCCAGCTTAGGGCAGCTTAAGCCAGTCCTAGAGAATTCAAGACAATCCCAAAATATAGTGAAGTCCTTAACAGTGAGGCATACCAAACGAGCCCTAATGGATTTCAGACAGGTTCATTATCCTTATGTTTGCATGTATATATGCCTATATGATATGTCTAACTGCTTTACTCATTTTGCCATGGTTCCTTTACAGGATGAGGTTGATGCTAAGGTTATTGTAGCTGCTCTTTCAACAACCTGTAGTCAGAAAATTTACAATCAATTAGTATGTATTTATTGTACCAAATGATGCATGCTTTGATAGGACAACAACAAAGGTCTAATAAAATTTATGTTTTATCTTCTCATGTCAGAATGTATTATAATTCTCCTTTTGGAATAGATTATACATGAATATAAATTTGTTTGTCACTCTTAATAGTGTAGGCTTATAGGTTTATATGTTTAGACTAGGTATTGGATCAGATTAATAATTATTGTAGCGTTTCCTTCGAGGATTCAAGTAGAAGGAAAATGAAAGCTGATGAACTTACAATTAGATAGAAGGAAAAATTGAACTCCAGTTACAATTATTTGTTCCATGTATGCTTTAAACTCTAGTTAGGTGATTTTCATTTTTTCACAACTTCTTCATTTACATCTCTTGCATTTTTTAATTAGTCAAAATTTTGCAGGGTGATAAGATTTTTTTTTTTTTTAGGTCCTCCAAGCATAGTATATGTAGTTATTTCAGTTCACTTCCACATATATAGATTTTGATTTGGCTCAAACACAGGTCAGATCCCTTTTAATGTTAAATATTGATATAATTTTGAATGAGCACTATGGTGTTTTTAATTTAAAATCTGATTTTGGGATTTTGATGTTTTTGTCTTATATAATTGTTTTTGTTAGTATTTGTAGAATTTGGTTGTAATTACTTTCATTTCCAATTGTTTTAGGTTTATACGATTGTCATTGTGCATTATTCTGTCCATATAGCGTTGCATATTTCACAGTCGGAAGTGGACCAGCACTGCATTTGGCAGCCAAACTGCCAAGCTGAGGGGACTAACATAAAATACTTTTCTTAATTGTTACTTTTCTTTTTTTAACTGCAAGATTGACTATGAGAGAAAAGGTCAAGGTTGGGACAAGATCAGACAAGCTTCTCAGGATGATTGGAAGAGAAACTTAGCTACCATAGTGTAGTGCGTGGTCTTCTTATTCAAGTGAACAAGATCTTCTTCAGCAAGTAAGTCTTTTTTTTTTTTTTTCAAATTCTATTTTTGCTTTTTCCATATTTGGTGGAATTGGAACTTGAACTATCTTGCAGATTAATTTTTGGTTGAATTGGAACTTGAACTATTTTGTTGTAGTGCATGAAACTTGGATACATGAACTGCATATCTATGAATATATACAATACTTGTTTGCTGCTTCTGAGAAGGCAATATACATTTTGCTTAGTTATCTTTTGGCTTTATGAATCATAACTTTTCTTTCCTTCATTCTTTGGTTGTGGTTGGGGTGGTGGTACTTCTTGTGGTTCTAGATACATACCTCTTTGAACATATGTTAAAAGACAACCATAATGTTTTTCCATTAATTACCTGATTATGAGGGGGTCTTCTTGATTACTTTTAATGTATTCTTAGTTATTTTTTCTTGCATTTAGGCCACGGGTGGATAGAGCAGATGAGGGTTATGTTAGAAGCCCATCAGAAGGTTCATCTTTGTGAGTATCAATCTGCCATTGTTACTCTTAAGTTTCACATTGTTCAATTCTATAAATATACAAAATTATCAAGGATTATAATAGTGTTTTCAATTTTTCTATTTAGAGTTTGCATATGACTTGCCTATTGCTTTGCATTGCATTGGTATCTTATTAGCTTTGTTTTTATTGTAGTTGGCAGTTAGAAGATGACTTAGGGGGGTCAAGTTGGAAGGAAGTAAAGGTGTTATGTTAAGCTAGGTTTTTTTTTTTTTTAATTTATTTTTTTTATTTTGTGCCTCTTCTTTTAAGCTAATTTGACTGAATGTAGTTTATGTACAACTGATCACACTTATGGAACCTATTATGTAATGTAATCTTATATATATATATATGAAATATCTTTTGGTTTAATTCTGAGCATGAGCGTGCATTGGTATACTATAACTAAGTGTTGTATTGCAATGGTTTTCAATAGAAACCGATGTACCAAAGCATTATTTACATCAAAGTCAAATTAAAATTATTATCTTACATAACGGTTATATTGTTAAAATCCGTTGTACTAAGTGTCGTCCTACAACGGTTTTTAATAGAAACCAATGTACAAAAGCATTATATACATTAAAAACAAATTAAAATTATCATCTTACACAATGGTTATTATAAATAAACCGTTGTCTTAATGGAAATTTCACCTCGTGTTTATATTTAAAATAGTTGTAAAATACATGCATTAATAAACGTAACCGTTGTCTTGATGACATTAACACAATGATTATGAGTTGTCTTGATGACATTAACACAATGATTATGAGTATAATACCGTTGTGTATGTACCTACTCAACAACAGTTTCCTTTAAACCATAGATTTTTAAGGGTGTATATACAACGGTTTTACTCTCATAACCATTGTGTTAATGTCATCAAGACAACGGAAAAAAACTGTTGTGTAATGGTACCCCAATAGACGTCGGTAGATTAGACGATGGTATTTTGGCAACTTACACAACGGATAAAATCCGTTGTATATTACGTTTTTTGTAGTAGTGAAGGTCGACATCAATAGTTAAAAGGTGGAATTAGAGAGAGAGAGAGAGAGAGAGAGAGAGAGAGAGAGAGAGAGAGAGAGAGAGAGAGAGAGAATATAGGCTAAAGAAGAAGATGGCTACAAGAAGAGGAGAAGTTTTTTTGGTCCACTTTTTTGGTCAGATCTAAAGAGAACAAACAAATATGAGATCAGAAGAGAGAGAGAAAGAGAGAGAGTAAAATCTTAATTTTTTTTTTCTATTTGTATTTTTTTAGACTACCCAAATACATCTGCTAAACAATGAATCCTACATTTCTATTATACAAAAACTCAACATAACCCATGTGAGAGATTATCAATTTTTATTTATTGCCGATAAAAAAAAAGCCCAGATCAAACTTTCAAAGTATCACTAGGAAACATCTTCAGCTCAACAGTTTAATTAAAAATTAAAATTATTATAGATTAGTCTAACCATGCACTAAACGCAGGACAATGTTATTTAGCTTATTCAAGTTCATAATCTGACACAACACTAAACATTAGTTATTTAGCTTATTCAAGTTCATAATCTGACACAACACTAAACACAGGATAATACTTAGTTCCAATACTATTCAACATAATTCATAAGAATAATCCAGTCCAACACTGTCCAACGTACCAAACGTTTGGCCATGTCATTCCACTCAATGTAAGCTTGATTAACCTCAAGTGTAATGCTCATCAACGAAAAACTTTGGGGGACGCACAACAGAACCATCAAAATAGTCAAACAAACCATGACTTCCCAATATTGTTCTTGCTTGAAATCTCCACTTCAGATAATTCGAACCATTCAATTTCAAAGTCAAAAATGGAAACAATCCATGAATCTTACTCGCAATTGACATGGTTACAATCTTCAAAATCTTCAACAATCTTTCAAGCTTCACAACCTTCAAGAATACACACTTCAACCTTCGAAACCTTCAACAATCTTCAACAATACACACTTCAAGAACCCAAGAAATCACAATTTTTTTAAGATTTTATTTTATTTTTTTTTTTCAAAAAACACACAACTATCTTCAAAGAAAGTAGCAAAAACTTCACGAGTTATTGCCAAACTTCAAGAAACCGAAATCCAACTAACCTCGAATTAATCTCAGTAACAAAACTCCAAAAATTTACTCAGTCAAGAGTAAAGGAACTAGAAGAGACACAATACCAACATCCACTGCTTCGATTTGTGCTTCAATGGCAGTCTTGAGAACTGAACAGAGGAACTCATCGCGAAATCTCCAAAAACCTCCATTGTGATCGATATCGCATACTAGAAGCTTGTAGAATACAAATTTTGTACTAAAGAGAATGAATCAGGTAACAAGTCTTGCTCTGATACCATGATCACAGTATCTTCAAGAATCAAGAAAGAAAAAGAGAGAGAGAGAGAGAGAGAGAGAGATCTTGAAGAGGAAATTGTGTTTATCATTAAGAACTGATCGTATTACAAGAGTAAGGAAGCTAAGAACATTTTATACTAAAAACAACTGCAACCCACTAAAGCCATCTAGCTAACAAGCTTGCTAACAAAATTCTAACAATTCTAATAGATGCTCTAACTAAAGCCACACGTTATATAGCCACATGTCATACACTGATAGGTCGACTTCAAATAACCAATTCTCCAACCATTAAGCTACTGACAGCTGGACAGTCAACTCTATCATCATTTATTACAAGAAATAATTAAATTCTAATGCCTCATGCCATCAATAAGAAATTGTAGGAGTCTCATGGAAATAACTTATCAAAATTATAATGTTCCTGTTTTTTTTTTTTTTTTTTTGTCAAACAAAATTATAATGTTCAGACAGGGGAAATAGCATGACAAAATTATGTAAATATTCAAAAAGAAATAAAATAGAGGAAGCCTTGTTTGTGAATGAGATATCATATCTCTAAGCTATAAAAGTAGTAAATGGCGAGTTAGGCAACATGGGTAATTTTGTAACTGTATATTAACACACCGATCTCCCATTCTTCAAAGTATTTGAATGTCGTTGACTCTAGAAATTGATTGAATCAAGCATCATAAAAAGGGAAGGAGTAGCTAGTTGGAATATTGAAATGAATAATTACCCATCTGTTTGATTTTGTAAGACCATCCCTGCTAGATCCGCAATTTGTGTAAGTAGCCCTCCATCTCTTGACCTTGTGTTTCACCGATTGATTTCTCTCATGTCTTCCAAATGCTTTTGCAACACTTCTTGTCTGCTTCCTCAGATGAGATGGATTCGGGTGGTTGGCTTCGTATATATTAACTTTTTAACAAATTAATTTTAGAACATTTTTGTGTATATACTATCATATTTGCAAATCACCAACTATAAGTTGGCATCACCAAGATCAACTTCTATTAGTATTGCACGCTTGAGGTGTGAAAGCATAAAAAAAAAATATAATTTAAATTAAAACGTAACAATTTGCAATAGAAATCAATACCCAATTATCGAAAAAAAAAAAGTTGTTTTTTTTGGCAAATATCGAAAGAACAGTTGACTTCATATAAAAAAGAGAAAAAGGGTAACAAGATATAGCTCAATTAAGTTCAAAATAACAAGATACTGGATTCTTCAGTAATACAGAGATTACACATTTTTTGACAATCTCATATAGTATTTTCAAGTACTAAAAGAAAATAAAAGGAAATAAAACTAAAGTTTTTTTTTTTTTTATTTAGGGGAAGGGGGAATTAAATTTGAGTGCAAAGAGGCAAACTCTACCGTCCTTCCAACTAGGATGCCCACCAACTGCAAAATAAAACTGAAGTTGCTGATTAAAAAATATACACTAAGTTAATAAAGCTGATCATATTCATACGTTGGATTGAGATCCAAACTAGAGTCATGTCTTAGTACTGATGAGACTCACCAGTCGCCAATAAAATAATGACAATTCACCTTTTTCTTTTATGTTTTACCAAAGTAATTGATAAAACGTGTTTGATGAATAAAAACTGATTGATTTCGATTGACCACAAAAGTGGTATTTATACATAGGGTCTATAATATAATTATAGGGAAATAAATGACTACACTAATTATATATTAATAGAAATAAATGAATACACTAATTACATATTAATACCATATAATAAATGTATACACTAATTACATATTAATAGAAATAAATGAATACACTAATTACATATTAATACCATATAATAAATGTATACACTAATTACATATTAATACCATATAATAAATGAATACACTAATTATATATTAATACCATATAATTTCCATTAATTACACAGTTGACTCACGTCAACACTTTCCCTCAAGTTGGTGCACATATGTTGCACATGCCCAACTTGACTAGTGGGTTAAGAAATACCTTGCTCGCTATTGTCTTAGTAAGCACATCCGCTAATTGATCTCCGGACTTGACAAACAGAAAGTTAATTATTCCAGCCTCAAGTTTCTCCTTGATAAAATGTCTGTCAACCTCAACATGCTTAGTCCGATCGTGCTGAACAGGGTTATGAGCAATATCAATTGCTGACTTATTATCACAATGTAACCTCATACCAATCCTTGGTTTAAAACCAAGGTCTGTCAATAAGTTCCTCAACCACAGTAGCTCACATACTCCTAGTGCCATACCTCTGCACTTTGCTTCTACACTCGACCTAGCTACTACCTTTTGTTTCTTACTTCTCCAAGTTACAAGATTTCCTCTTACAAAGGTGAAGTATCCTGAGGTTGACCTTCTGTCATCAGCTGAGCCTGCCCAATCTGCATTAGTGTAGCCTTCAACATTCAGGTGACCATACTTAGAAAACAACAAGCCTTTACTTGGAGCAGACTTCAGATATCTCAGTATGCGCTCCACAACATCTATATGAGGTTTGCATGGAGCGTGCATAAACTGACTCACAACACTCACTGCATAAGCAATGTCAGGCCTAGTATGAGACAAATATATAAATTTACCAACTAGTCGTTGATATCTCCCTTTATCAGCAGGAGATGCACTTAAGCATTCAAAAAACTTGTGGTTTTGTTCAATTGGAGTGCAGACTGGTTTACACCCCATCATTCTTGTTTTAGATAAAAGGTCAAGTACATACTTTCGTTGAGAAAGGAAAATCCCATTTTTAGACCGAGCAACCTCAATCCCAAGAAAGTATTTCAAGTCTCCAAGTTGCTTCATCTAAAATTCAGTGGCCAAATACCTCTGTAAGTTGGATAACTCTTCAGCATCATCACTTGTCACTACCATATCATCCACATTTATAATTAAGACAGTAATTTTACCTTCTTTACGCTTCAAGAATAAAGTGTGATCGGAATTACTCTGTCTGTAACCATAATTTTTCATTGAATTGGAAAATTTACCAAACCACGCTCTTGGAGACTGCTTCAACCCATATAGGGCCTTTTTCAACTTACACACCTTCCTTGTTCCAGAAAATTCAGATATGCTTGGCGGAGGATCCATATAAACCTCTTCAGTTAAATCACCATGTAAGAACGCATTCTTTATATCAAACTGAAAAAGTGGCCAATCTAAATTAGCAGCTAATGACAACAGTACTCTAACTGTGTTTAGTTTAGCCACTGGAGTAAAAGTTTCCTCATAGTCTATGCCATATGATTGAGTATACCCTTTTGCTACCAACCTGGCTTTAAATCTTTCAACGGACCCATTTGCATTGTGCTTGACTGCAAACACCCACCGACATCCCACTGTCTTCTTTCCCTTTGGTAGTAAAACAAGTTCCCAGGTTCCATTATTTTCCAGCGTCTCCATTTCCATTCTTTTCCCAGTTGATCAAGTAGACAACAGAACTCAAGGCATCACCCCACAAATGTGACGAAACATGACCCCCAAGAAGAAGAGAGCGAGTAACCTCCAACAAATGTCGGTTCTTACGCTCCGCCACCTCATTTTGTCGAGGAGTGTGAGGACAAGAGGTCTGGTGAAGAACCCCAACAGAATGCAAAAAATCAATGAACTCCCGATTCATATACTCACCATCATTATCGGACCGAATAACTTTAATAGCATACCCAAATTGAGTTAAGACCATATGATGGAATTGTTTGAACACAACACACACATCACTTTTATACTTCAGAAAATATACCCAGGTCATCCTGGTGCAATCATCTATGAAAGTAACAAACCAACGCATGCCATTATCGGTGGTGCATGGCGCTGGTCCCCAAACATCTGAATGAATTAAAGCAAAAGGAATTCCAACTTGATTATCATGTGAATGAAAAACTGTTCAATGACTTTTAGCCAACACACATATAGCACAATGAAAATCGGAAAGATTACATGTAACGACCCGACCTAAATTTTACCAGAAGTTTAAATTTTATTTAACCTTAGCTTGGTTTTAAGAGGATTTCAAGGAGGTTCAGTTTTTGCAACCTTGGAAAACTTTTGTATTTACTTTGGGAGTTTATTGAGAAATAAAATGTTTAGAATTTATTTTTAAATTTTCGTTTTAAATTAGACTTGACTCCAAGGTTGACTTTCAAAATTAGTGGGCTTTCGTCTTTGACTTTGAGCACGTTGGATAAGTCTCGAGTCCACAAGTTCGTAGACACGAAGCCGCTTAAAACGAAGTTACGGTTTGAATTTTACAAACGAACAAGTATGGGGGCATTTTAGACTTTTGCGTTATATAGATTGTTCTAGAAAGACCCAAATTTGTATTTAAATTTCTTATATATATATATATATCTCTCTCTCTCTCTCTCTCTCCCTCTCTCTCTCTCTCGGGGTCCAGACAAGGCCTCACCAAAAAGCCCAAGGCCTGAAGCCCGATTTGGCCCAAAATTTGGACCGGCCCGGCCCGGCCCGAAAGTCTCTTGGGTTAGGCTTAGGCCATCCCCTTGAAGCCCATGGGCCGCCCAAAGCCCGACCCAAAGCCCAACTCAAAGCCTAATTTGGGAATCATAACATATTTAATAGGTTTTTCGTTTGTTTATTATAATAAATTATTAATATGCTTATTAAGTTATTATATAATACTATAATGTTAGTAAATAGTAATAGTGTAATACCATAAATAATAAAGTAATAAACTTTTAAAATTATATACAACATTACAACTATAATAAAACATAAATGTATATATGTATATACAACTTTTATAATACAGCTTTAATTAAAGTTATTAAACCACGATAGTCAATTCATTAATTCAACGATCTGAACCGTTTATTTTCTATTTTCATAATCAAAGATCATTCTTACAAAAAATCGACTAAATCGAAATTTATCTACCCATTCGATTATCATCAGAAAAACCACGATCGTTCAATAATTCGACCACTGTTACGTCACTTTTACATCTCCGGTTAAGCTAATTTTTTGCAAGAATTATCTTTGAGTGAGTAACTAAAACTTGAACGGTTCTGATCGTTGAAAACACGATCGATATATGAGCTTCTACATATAAATACACTTGAAGAGTATAATTATAATAATTTTCCCGTTGAAACCTTGTTGTTTCCATAATTATGAAGACAACAACGTGATTTCAACAATCTGACCCGTTCATTTTCTATGTTCATAGTCAAAGATCATCCGTATAAAAAATCGGCTAAATCGAAATTCATCTACCCATTCAAACATCATTAGAAAAACCACGATTGTTCATTAATTCGACCACTATTATGTCACTTTTACATTTCCGATTGAGCTAATTTTTTGCCCGAATTATCTTTGAGTGAGGAATTAAAATTTGAACGGTTCGGATTATTGACAACACAATTGCATCGTTTGTTTATAAAAATATGTAATAAAATATATAATAAAACATATGTACATTTATGTTTTATTATAGTTGTAATGTTGTATATAATTTTAAAAGTTTATTATTTATGGTATTACACTATTACTAACATAATAGTATTATTTAATAACTTAATAAGCATATTAATAATTTACTGAAGTAAACAAACGAAAAAGCTATTAAATATGTTATGATTCACAAACTTGATAAATAAATTAGTCAGCTCAGTTGGTTGAGAGTTGAAGCTTTTTATGTGAGGTCTTATGTTCAAATCACAAAATAGCCAAAATCCTAAATTTTTTTTTGAAGATATATATATGTGTCTAAACAGGCTTTTGGCCCATTTTGGGTCGCCTGTTCGGGCCTAGCCCGGCCCCGCCCTCCAAGCTTGCAAGCCAAAGCCCGATGGGCGGGCCTTGGGCTTGTGTATTAAAGCCCAAGCTCGGCCCGGCCCGGCCCGAAAGCCCTATTAGGCTTCTATAAGTCAAGCCCAAGCCCGACCCGAACCTGAAAAAATTGGGCCGGGCCGGGCTAGTCCAGACAGACTCACGCATACCCCCCGACTTCTCTTTTCCCTCTCTAGCTGATCATCTTCACCGGCAAGGACTCCCTTGCTCGGCGACCGGAGGCGGTGAGACCTCCACCCAGCTACTCGCCGTCCTTCTCTCTCCTTCCTGGCGTCTCTCCTCCCTAGAAACCCAGCAGAAAACCCAAAACCAGAGCCAACCCGATTTGGGACTTCGGCGGCGATCCGCCGATCCCAGCGAAGTTGGGATGCCGGAGAACAACCAGTCGCTCCCGCTCGACATTCCGAGCAAGGTGGTACCCTCCTTTCACTCCGAAGATCACCCACGACTGAGAATCGAGGAATTAAAGCCGCTGGCTCCTTTCCCTTCTCCGAAGACTTCGGCGGCCGATTGCCATGATTCAGGTATCAATCTTGACTCTCTCTCTCTCTCTCTCTCTCTCTCTCTCTCTCTCTCTCTCCTCTACGCATTGGTTGGGTTGGAGTGGCCTAATTATATTCAGAATTGAAAACCCAACTCAGCCACTCACGGGCACAGCGAGCCTCGCCGCGTGTGGTGGCTGGTTTGGATTCCCTTCAATGTTTTTTTTGTCTTTCTTAAGTTCAATGAGCCTATTGGAGTTGGAATTAAGTTGATACATTGTGCTTGGGTTAAAAATTAGTTTTGGATAGCTGCCGGAAGTGGCGGCAGTGTCGAATTTCGGCCCCTCCGAGACCACACGGCCGCTAAATGGAAATTAGGTGAGTTAATTGGAGAAAATATTGATTGTGAGCTGATTTATGGGTTGGAATTGCAAAATTTCCGACAGTTATTGAACCGATCTTGGTTTATTGGTTGAATGTTGTGAAATTGGACACGTTGTGAGAACTTCGGGAATAAATTGTGACATTTGGTTGTTTGGATAGGTTGGGTATACTTGAGGATCTCAACCTTTAACGGAATCATAAACCGAGTCGCGAAGGATATGAAACACGAGAAAAGTATAATTTCTATCTGTCTAAATTAAAGACATTTCTGTTTTATGAGTGGATTGACTGGATTAGATTTGACTTGGATCAATTGGTTTTTAATGATTTTAGGATCTAAATTGTTTGAAGAGCTTAATTATGAGATTAATCGGCTACCACAGTGAATTGGATTGATAATTGGGTGACTTGGTATCATGCTTGTTTGATATTGAATTAAGTTAACTTGAGACAAATTTTGGACTTTGGAACAGTACATAGGGACACTTTAGTTGTTTCACGCAATTTCAATTGACACTCGTTTTCTCGACTATTAAAGTTAGATTTTCTCACTGTGAGTGGACCTTTGTTTCCTTAAATGATTTATGAAATTTACGTTTTATTTTGATTTAGAAATAACAAATGTGAGTGAACTTTGATTTTCAAATGAATTTATAAAAATTCATTAATTCTATTATGCTTAATATCTTGAATTGATTTGGGAATTTATCAATGGCAATGGATTTTGGATTTTAAATGTGTTCATAAATAAGTTTTTAAATTAGATATTTACATGTTGGTTTAGTGAGTTGTTGGGCTTTGGGAAAGGAATTTTAGTTCTCATTTCATATACAAGGTTCATTTAATCACTCGATTTTGTCGAAAAGTATTATTTTGATTTATGTATATTGAATTTGATTCAAATTAAGTATGTTGGCATATGGATTTTAAGTTTCTTTTTGGGAAAGTACAATGATATTTATTTTTTGAAAAAATAAAGGATTATATTTGAATTATTATGAGTACTTATGTTATATTAAAAAGTTTTGTTATAAATGTTTTAAGTTTCAGAGCTTAAGGGTTATCAAACGTTTAAACAAATTATTTCAATGCCGTCTAAGTACCCACCGATTATTAAGTTAAGTAGGTCTTTGGGATCCATCACGGCACACACATAGGCTTTGGGCCGTGTGCCGGGATGCCTCGCCCTTTGGGGGTAGTCTATGTGCACGTACAACACTTTGGCTTATTGTACGACGGCAAATCGACGGTACAAGGGCCACCGTAAGTCCACTTGAATGACGGCGTTGTGACGGTACAAGGGACACCGTAAGTCTACGTGCACGTACGACATTTTGGCTTGTTGTACGACGGCGAATCGACGGTACAAAGGCCACCGTAAGTCCAGTCACACGACAACGTTGCGATGGTGCTGGTGGAAGGTTATGTAGATGGTCCACTTGGTGCGACGGTCTTGTACGATACCAATGTGGAGCCGGTCAATTGGGTGCTTATATGGCCAACGTTTTTATTAAAAACTTTATTAGATAAAAATATTTTTAGTTATTTTCTATCAGTTCAAGACTCAAAAAAGATTTTAGCTAGCAATTTTATAAGATACAGCATTTCTATGACTCCCCATTATTTTTTATGTTCAAAAGGAATTTCAAAGTTGAAGTGGTTATATAGAACCTTTCTATTGGAATTATGTTGATGATGTAAGGTTTTTGTTAAGTTGTGAAAGAGTTCATTATAAAGAATATTTGATATATTTCTTTCTTTTGATCATTTGGGAAAAGTTTCAAAACGTATTTTAAAATTGGGGGTTTTCAAAGAGAATGAGCAGTTTTATAAAATGGTTTTAAAATGAAAGGTTTTGAAGTTTATTTTGTCCACTCACTGAGAGTTTTCTCACATTTTGTTTTTGACGTTCTCCCCAGGTAGTAGCTTTGGTGGAGGTCGAGCCAATAACGTCGAGACATTTACGGTCATCTCCCTACTCGGACCCTGTAGACACCATATTACTTTTTAAAAGAATTACTTGTAATAGAATAAGAGCTCTAATAACCATTCTTAAATTTTAAGTTGGTTTTCTTTGAAATTGTTGGGTCTGAGACCCTATTTGGTTGTGGTAGAGGTGTTTGATGTTTTAGAAGTGTTTTTCCAAGTATTGAAAGTTTTGGGTTAGTCCATTTTCAGGGGAGGTTTTACTGAATTTTCGGTAGGATTTTCCTTAATTTTGGATCCCACGGGACCTCTCCGGGTTTCAAGGTAGAAATTCAGGGGCGGTCCTATCATTACACCCAACAAATAATGAAGGAAATAAACTTTGGATCCCATGGGACCTCTCCAAGTTTCAAGGTAGAAATTCAGGGGCGGTCCTGTCATTACACCCAACAAATAATGAAGGAAATAAACACCGAAGGTAACGAAAGGAGGGATGACCTAGTCGCTTATGCCACAACCAAATCTGCCTCTTATTATGAAAACTATCACCACCCACATGATGAGAGAAACTGCTACCATCTGGCTTTGGAAACCCGCTATCCAGATAGTACAAACCACCTTGTCTTTCACTACTCTCAATCCTCTCCTTGGTAAGAATGTCCTGAAGTACATAGTGAGTTGTAAAGAAAAGAGCAACACAATTATAAGACTTGGTTAGTTGATTGACGGATAGCAAATTACAATTAAGAGAAGGTACAAAGAGAGTGTTTGTTAAGGATAAGGAAGATGACACAGACACAGTGCCTACTCCAACAACCGGAGAAGACACAGCATTGACATTTGTAATAATCGGCTTTGGGCATTTAGAGGACAAACTCTAAGACACATAGCGATCACAAGTCATATGATCCGTTGCACCTGTATCAATTATCCATACTATCACAGGTAAATTCTGGAGTGCTCAAAGTGAAACTAAATGTACCTGACTTAGCAACAAAGCCGAAAGCGATGACAGAATGGCCTCTAGGAACCAATTCCTCCACCTTAGGATCAGAAGACACCTTCTGCCCCTTTGGATGCCATGCCGGATAACCATATAGTTTGAAGCATGTCTCAACCACATGACCATCACCACCACAATGAGTACACTTTCGAGACTTCTTAGAATCAAATCGATTAGGAGTATGCTTGCTCACCATGGCAGCCCCATCAACCTGAGATATATGCTCCAAGCATAGCAACTTGTCTATTTACCTCTTGACACACCGTCGCATATGCCACTTGCAAATTTGGAAGAGGAGACATAGCAAGAATTCGTGCCCGAGCACCATCCAAATGAGAATCCAAGCCAGCCAAGAACACATACAGCCGGTGAGAATTTTGGATGGTAATGTATTGCTCAATGTCACGAGTACACTCCATAGTACACGGCTCGATCGCATCAATTTCCTGCCACAATTTTTGCAACTTTCCAAAATAAAGAATAATAGACCCTCCATTTTGTCGGATAGAAAATACCTCACAATGAAGCTGGTATGCCTTTGAGGCATCTTGTCCCACCGAATAGGTCTGTTTCAGTGCATCCCAAATGGCTTTCGCAGTAGGCAAATGAAGAAAGATGGTTCGGATGTCTTTTGTCATGGCATCAAGAAGCCATGACTTCACCATGCAATCATCCTCATCCCAAGTTTCATATTATGCCGAATCCACATCTTTGGGTGCTGCCTTTGAACCAGTGATAAAGCCCCATCGTTTCCTGCCTTTGATTTTGTTCTGAGCATTAAGAGCCCAATCAACATAGTTAACGCCATCAAGCTTCTCAGGAGTGATTAAAGCGGACATCTCCTGTGAACTCAATGGTGGGAGAGATGAATCCACCACATTCTTGCCTTTATCTTCTCGAGATTTATTAGAATTAGACGGACTAGAAGAGTCAAAACCATCAACCATAATTGATGATTGAGTGGTAGTAGTAGCAGCGGCAGAGAAGAATAAAAAAAAAAAGATCTTGGCTCACAAACTCTAATTTGGATCCCTAAACAACTTTATAGAGATCAAAAAACAAGATAAGTTTGTATGATTTTTTAGAAGGAATCGATAACCAAGGTACCTAGAATCACAATATTCCCAAAACACAAACAAAACCCTTATTCCTATGGATATGCAAAGGCATAAGGGGTTGCTCTGATACCATAATAAAACGTGTTTGAGGAATAAAAACTGATTGATTTCGATTGACCACAAAAGTGGTATTTATACAGAGGGTCTATAACATAATTACAGGGAAATAAATGACTACACTAATTAAATATTAATAGAAATAAATGAATACACTAATTACATATTAATATCATATAATAAATGTATACACTAATTATGTATTAATACCATATAATAAATGAATACACTAATTATATATTAATTACACAGTTGACTCATGTCAACAGTAACTTCTCAGGTTTCTTTTAACATTTGTATGCACGTTTTTGTGAAATGTTGCTGTTCAATTGATAAAGCAATTGAGTT
The DNA here is from genome assembly GCA_003254865.1 of Dryas drummondii. Classification (NCBI taxonomy): domain Eukaryota; kingdom Viridiplantae; phylum Streptophyta; class Magnoliopsida; order Rosales; family Rosaceae; genus Dryas; species Dryas drummondii. The sequence goes on from QANW01005368.1 coordinate 337,540, forward strand.
ATGGATCCCAAGCTTATCTATTTCAAACTGAGCAATATAAAAATCCAAATATATGAGAATTGTATATCAAACAAACAACACAGCAAAGATCCATAAAATCTAACACTACTAGGAAATACCCCATTAGATATCACTACATAGATATCAGTTTTAACAAAATTGATATAGTAGAAGTTTTTTATATCAGTTAGATTTTTAGTTTTTTAAAACTGATTTCTAAATACATTTATATATCGCCACATTTTTAAATCTGATATCTAATTTTTCGGTATAAGTTATTATTCTGTAAAAACCGATATCTAAATCCTTACTGATATCTTTGTTTCAGCTAAAAAAAATAAAATAAAAATTTGAAGACTATTACTTAAATTTTTGGACTAATTTCCCAATACTTGAACCCGATACCCTCCTCTCTCAAACACAAACACTCTCAAACTTTACTCACCCCAAGCTCTCTCTCTCTCTCACACCCTCACTGATCGAGACCACACTCACCACCCTCGTTCTCTTCAACCTCCGAATCCAATCGCAGAGACAGAGATCGACATAGATAGATGGAGAGAGAGAAGAATAGCCATGGACGATAGTTGTGCGGTGTGCGGTCTGCTCCCCCTGCGTCGCTCGCCTTCGCTTCATCTGCCAAGACCGCCGATGCTGCATCTTCAAGTCCGAGCCAGCGAAAGAGAAAGAGAGAGAGCGCGGGAGGGAGGGAGAGAGAGAGAGAGAGCGCGCGCGACAAGGAAGGTCAGGTTAGGGTTTTGAAAATCTCAGAAATTGATGGATTGATTGCACAAGGTTAATGAGCAGTGGGTAAATTGAAGAAATTTTATGCCCTAGTTTTCGCTTTTCTTTACTTATAATCCTCCAATTTTGTTTAAGCTACAGCCGAATTAAAAAAGAATAAAAAATACAGAAAGAAAAAAAACCGAAAATGGTGAGTTTGATTTTGGTATATGGCGCATGAGTTTGATTTCGTGTGGCTTATCATTTCTTCTCATTTCACAGGAACTCAGGGACTCCTCCCCCCTTCTCCTTCCGCTCTGCCTCCAAATATTTTTTGCTGAGTTTCGGTTCCCGCTCTCTCCCTCTCTTTCTCTAAAGCGGAAACCCAAAGTAAGTTGTTCTTCTTCTCTCTGTCTCTCACTCTCTCTCTGAGCTTCCTCTCGCCAGCACGATTTTTAGGGTTTTTGAAATTTCTGCATTTACTGAATTTGTTTTTTTTTTTTTTTAAACATATTGAATATATATATATACATTTGTATATATTTGGGTTTGTGTTGCTTTTGTTGTACGTTTTACGAATATGGTTGTTTGTGAGGGTATGATATATTGGTAGCTGAATAGAATGGAGGAAAGAAGAAGAAAGTTAGTGCTCAAGTGTTTTTTGTTATTTCAATATGATGACTATTCTACACGAGGCTTGTTTGACTTCGTTAAAATGATAGATGAATCAAGGAAAGGCATACAAGGAATTGGGGGGGTACTTGGTTGATCAATGTGGGGTGAAGTAAATAATGAGTTTGTGGGGTAGATTAAGATACTAGAGGAAAAGGGCAGGATCTTGATGGTGTGCTTCCAGCAGCATTGGTGAAGCTACCTTACCTTAAGCAAGTGTATGAAGATATTTCCACTATTTTGTTTTTGCTTTACCACCTCAAAACTATTAAGTTTCTATTCTAATAGCACTCTTTCTTCTTGCTCATATAGTAATTTGGGCCAGAATTACCTTAGTGGTTCAATACTACGTGAATGGAATTCTACAGAGTTGGAAATTCTGTAAGTGCCTTCTAGACTTATGCTTGATGTTGCCAATAAATTCTCATGTCAATAGTTGAACTAATGTAATGTCCCAGAGCAGGGTTCTCAGTGTGAACAACTTATCAGGACCTATCCCTGGCTATTTGGGAAGCATAACTACTCTCCGAGCCTTGTATGTTTTGAATCTTTCTTACATTGCTTTGATCTTGATGTACCAATTGGTTTGGGTTGGCTGTGACCTTCACTAGGCTACGCTTTCAGGGCCTTGGAGAGCAACTTATTTTCTGGAACTATTCCCCCTGAGTTGGGGAAATTGATTAACTTGGAGATTCTGTAAGTTTGTTTGTTTGTTTGTTTTTTTTTTTTTATCTTCCTTTTTAACTTTTTGGATTTGCATAAGCCAGTAAAAATGGTAGTTTACAATGGTTTGGTCTTGCTCTTGCCCATGGGTAACTACAGCTATCTTCGTGCTAACAATCTCACTGGAGAGTTGCCTGTGGCTCTCATGAACTTGACCAAATTACAAGAGCTGTAAGTGATTTTATTGCACCTTAAATAATATTGGTTCCTTCCTGGAAAAACTTCAGGTTTGTGTAATTCAATCTTTTGGTTTTTCGTGGGATTATTTACAGTTGATTGGCAGCAACAACTTCACTGGAAAAATACCCAACTATTTTCAAAGTTGGAAAGAACTCCAGATCTTGTAAGAGATCTTTCTATTATACTTTTTAAGTCTTTTTCTGAAAATATTTTCTAGTGCAATCTAAATCCATCTAAAATATGTTGCTTACAGAGAGATGCAAGCGAGTGGTCTTGAAGGGCCCCTTCCTTCCAGTCTTTCTGCCTTAAGTAATATGCAAGACCTGTGAGTCCTTGCTTCTAAGTTCTCAGTTATCTAAATTCAGGCGCTTTTCTAATTTAATAATAATAAAAATGATTGTTGAAGATACTTGTATTCCTACACATTATCATGATGTAACCTTATGCAGAAGGATTAGTGACTTAGGCGGTGAGAGTTCGGATTTTCCAAACTTATCAAACATGACACGCATGCAGAAATTGTGAGCCATCTTTGTGGTTTTAGTATATTTTCTGATCAGAATAATCCGCATACAGAATAAAAATAATTTTTCTTATATGGTTGCTCAAATTGCAGGATGTTAAGGAGCTGCAATATTACAGGAGCAATCCCTGAATATATCTCTACCATGACAAGTCTGGGTGTCTTGTAATTCTTCTGTTCATTCATTCTCTTTTT
>QANW01005368.1:340791-360638 GCA_003254865.1 Dryas drummondii
AGGCCATCCGTAAAAACACTTTTCGGTATGTTTTTACCTTTACCCATCCATTATATTTCTAGAAAAAAAACGCGAAACGCCCTAAATTTGCAGGGGAATATCAAATATATATGATTTTCTTTTCCTAGAAGTTTCATATGCAGCCTCCAAATAAAAGAAAAAAAAGTACAATCAGACTTTTCTTATTTTGATGTACTCCTAGTGTCAAAAGTTATGTGCATATTGCAGCCAAATGGAATTTTCCCCTCTCCTCCCTCTTATTAATGCATTAAAGGAGAAAATTGTAGTGGTAAGATTGAAATGGAATTCATTTTAACAAGAACACTAAGGCTTCAAAACCCAAGAAGGACTACAATTAAGTATCGTCATCGGTATGTGCAATTTCATCCTTACTAAATGGGCTATATGGTGTTTAATCAACAGGTTGGGTCAAGATAGAGGGTGCAGGTTCAGCTCTCATAAAGGCAAGCCTAAAGACAAAGATAAGATATATATAAGTAAGGTGATTTACTTGTACAGTATTTGTTCATTGCTGGTATAAATTAGAGTCTTATCCTTGTTTTGTATCTTTGTTCTTTGTTTTTAATAGACATATGAAGATTAATCATGACAAGGTTAAATGTTTTATATAAAATGTATATAATTCATATGATTGCTTAGAAAGTAATTTTTTGGGTGTTTTTGGTGTTTAATTATTTTAGTTTTTGACATTCACTCTGTATATGATAATTTTGTGGTATGCATGTTAGGGTAAATTTTTGTTGTTGTCAATTTTCATTAACACAATGTTATGATGTGCTACTTGTCTTTGTTGATATATGGAGTTTCTATCATATTTCATTTTTCCCTTATTGCTCAGATTTTCATTGGTGGAATTTCAAAGGCTCTTTCATCGAAAATGGTAATATGGTATGATGTGTATGATGCATTTATTTCTCTTTACTTACCAAAATCGCATCTTCTCTTTTAATTTTTTTTCCCCTATGTTCATCAACCTCTTTACTGATTAGGCCTTTACATGGTAGGGTGTCAAGTGCACTTGACAGCTACCTTAGAGGACAGGTTGGCGCCACCAGCAGCAATACTCCACTTCCATGAGCCAGCTGATATGATCATAGTAAGAAAGCTATTTCTAGTATTTTGATTGGTATTTTAGTTCAGTGAACATCCCCTTGAGGTGAAATTGAGTGAACTTGCTGCTTTATATTTAGGTGATGGTCTTGATATATGACATCAAGTTTGGTTAAAGGTGATGTGTTCACTGTTTTGATCTGTCTACTTGGTTCCGTTTGGACCTTTTGTTTAGGGGAATGATTTTTAATATGTGATGTAATGGAGATGGCAGGCTGATAGGTCTAGTATGTTTTGGTCAACAAGTTTGGAACACTTGAGTATTTTATAGTATGTAATGGTTGACTTACAATATATAAATATGCAATTGGTTGTGGTTATAAGTTTTTTTAGTGTTGCTAGTTGCTTTGGTCCTATGACAATTTTCAACTATGTGTGGATAATGTGCCAATGTGATGAGTTCTTTTAATAATTGCAGGCTTTTGAGGAAGTTGAGCTCCCTAGGCTAAAGAAAGAGACCCCAAGTATTACACTCTCAATAAAAGGACATGATATGGAAACTGTGGAAGTAATCTTCAGAATTTTATGGACTAAGGAATATTACTGTATAGTTAGGTAACTTTTATCTATGTAAATGAATCCTTTTAATTTTGCTTATATTAAATATGTATTGGTTTTGGATAATAATTATCTATTAGTCATAGGTGTGCATAATTTAGAACTAGTCATATATGCCTTGTATTTTGTGTAGATTTTTGAAGTTGCTTAGGGGGTTATATATGAATTATGGTTATCCCTACTTGTAGAGGGATTTGTAATTCTTTTTTGTTAACTTGAATATGGGTTGAAATTGGATGTTGGAAATGTATGAGAATGTTGGATGAAATTTATGGAAGCATTTAAATTGCACAAATTGGCAGTAAAAATTAATATCTAACAACTCATTTTATTTTATTTTTTTTTAATTCAAAAACATTTACAATATTAGTTAAACATTGATATCTAATGTATATTAAATCTGATATTTATATAGGTATATACATCGAAATAACAAATAACACCGATATATAATGTTATTTTTATTTCACATTCTAACTCAAACATGATGTTTAAGAGACTTATAATATCTAAAACAACGAACAAACAGATATCTAATGTGTACATATATATCGGTTTTAGTTACAAATTCGATGTGTTAAAAATATTATATATCGCTTTGATAAAAAAAGTGATGTAACAACCTACCAAATATAGCTTTTGATGAGTTTATAATATCGAAAAATATAACCAAATAGATATGTAATATACCTTTTAATGTCAGTTCTTGAAAAAATAATGATATTGAAAGTATATTACATATCGGAATCCATTCATTTAGAAATCGGAAACTTGAAAAATCGATATATATTATTTATTAACAATATCGGATATTTAACAAATAGGATGTCTAATTTGATATAGACATCGGCCCAAAACTGATATTAAAAATAGGGTACATTAGATATCACGTCTGCCCTTATCGGTCGCAAACCTAATAGACATCGGTGTTCCACTAATATCTAATGGGGTATTTCCTAGTAGTGTAATTAGGAAACAGCCAAATAGCATGCCATACAATGAAGATCCACTCATGATTTTAAGCCACACTCTGACAACCACATGATAATTAACATAATATAAACATGTCTCTAAACAAATATTGAAACGCATGTCTCTAGCAATGCCTACCAACAACCAAAATAATCACAAACAATCATTTTAGGCTTTTAACCCACTTTATTTTCCTTGCATTAGACATCTTCATAAATATCCTCCTCCAATCTGGAATAAGAAATTTCTCACAAGCTCTAAAATAGGCAGTATCATCAACATCCTCCACAGCCTCCAATATTTCCATACAATCTTCAATGGAGCCCAATTCTCTCAAAGGAGATGATACTTCCTCGTCCTTTTTGTGTTCAACTTTTGCCAATGAAGCTTCGGTCTTAACACTAGCTTTTGTCAAGGCTTCAACTGCATTACCCATCAACCACCGAAATCAACAAAACAAACTTGTGGTGCTAATTTATGAGAGTAAATTTGCTCACCACCTACTTTAGGTGGTGAGTATCACCACTACTTTATATGTGTGACATCTGTCATTAATATATTACAATAATATTATTATGAGAGAGAAAATAGATTTAAGAATAAAAAAAAATAGGAAAGCCATCAATTATTTGAAATAAAATCAAATATTGAGACATTTGAACACACCTGTTTTCTCATCAGTTATAGTTTCAATCGTGCCGTCACCCAGTTGCCTTTCTTCTTTGTCTATAAAGCATACAAAATATATATTCCAGAAAATTAGTTCCTACATATCAGAGAAACATTCTTGAAAATAATCGAAGTAGATCGATTTAGAAATGTTTTTCATGGAGTGTCAATCCATCAATAGGCCAAATCAACAGCACGAACGTTGTGATGCTAATTTTTCAACAATGTCTTTATAGTTGGAATAAAATCAAATATTGGGCCATTTGAACATTCATGTTTTTTCATCATTTATTATTTCAATCGTGCCATCACCCTGTTTCCCTTCTCCTTTGTCTATACAACATACAAATATCAGAAAATTAATTCCCACATACAAATATCAGAGAAAAATTTTCAATATCACTGTGGATTGATTTGGAAGTGTTTTTCATGGAGTGTCAATCCATCAACCACCTAAATGAACAATACAAAATTGTGATGCTAATTTATCAATTAACGATGTCATTTAGTTGGAATAAAATCAAAAGGGACACCATTTGAACAACACACCTGTTATTTCGTCAGAGTACTTCATGAGGTATTTGAACCAATCCATCTTACCAACATCCATCAGTATAGATGACCAGCAGATATAGTATACCCGGAATATTTCTGACGACATCTCCCAATAAGAAGGAATATATGTGGTATTGTTGTGTTGGTCATCTTGCTCGTATACAAGCTGGATGCCACACTCCTTTACCTGAAGCTCAGATCTCGTGAAAACTGAAACAGTCACTTCATCGCCAACTACCAGTTGATTCCTATAGTTGTTCCAATGACTTAACCATATCATGTCTTGTCCATTGCCTGGAAGGCCGAAGAACAATGGGCCATACCACCACTTCAGACACTTGCTCTTGTTACTTACTGTTGCCATTATTGGTTGAGGAAAACTATCTTTGATTTCATCGTTGCTGCTACGACAATCAATATTGGATTGGCCATAAACAGAGAAGACGTTCAAGCCTCGGATCCTTTGATTAGGAAGTGAAGTCACAGTAAAAGATATTGAGGACCCTCTACTACTTTTATAGCTAAATTGGCTTGGAACATCATTCCCAGGAAGAAAAGTGCTGATCATACCACGTTCATGAAGTACCTATATATATACCATTCAAATTAAAATGTTACTTATTAAGTGCATAATATATGTGTGTGACTCTGTGTGTGTGTGTGTGTGAGAGAGAGAGAGAGAGAGAGAGAGAGAGAGAGAGAGAGAGAGAGGAAAATTGAAACCTGGATGGGAAGCGTCCTCCTCTTCCAAAAAACTGAGGCATCGCCTGTGCCTATCATAATGGTGTCTGAGGGTTGGAAGTTTATGGAGCCAAAAAGTTGGGTAATTTCTACCTCAATACTTTCAATGGATTCTAACTTGAACCAGCCCTCAATTTCGACTAGGTTGCAGTTGTTGCTCCAAAGGATGCCTTGAAGTCCGCACTCTTTCCTTGCGTTTAAATTACCTGTTACTTTTTCCAATAATGTTGATCTGGTTAAATCCAATATCTGTGTACTTGGTATCCCAACAAGCGATTTGAGCTCCGTACAGTCTCTAACAGTGAGCGCCTTGAGGCTTGTAACACCTCTGATGAAATCTGGTAGGCAAGTAATAGCATTTGAGCTTAGATTTACTCTTTGCAATGCTGATAGGGCAAAATCCTTGGGAAAATTATCATCAGAAAGGCTGCACTTTTCAAGACTTAAAATCACCAAACAGTGTGGTAAACATGAAGCCCAATCGATTTTTGGATTTTTACTTGGCAATAATGCGACCTCCCCATTTTCCGTGAATAATTGATATATTGGAATTCCGTCTGCTTGAAACGTTTTCAAAGATTTCATATTCTTGGGAAGTTTTCTAATATTGTTGCAATCCTCAATATTTAAATGAACAAGTCTCTCTAGGCTTCCAATGGATTCATGGACATCAACCAAGTTTACACAATCCTTAAGAATCAAACTCTCTAGATTAGGGATGTATGAAAAGTCAGGGGTTTCGGTAAGGTCATGGGAATGACTGAGATTTAGAGTCTTCAATGATGGAAGATACTAATAAAATAAAGAAAAATGAAACAAGGTAGCAAGTCAATTATAATAAAAGTACGTGTAATGAATGAAAACCTAAAAAACATTAAAGCAAAGTATACTTGAAAGCTATTGTGTAGCATACCTTCGTCTCCCTCCAGACCTGTTTCAAGCTACTATAACACATTTCAAGAACAACTAGGCTTTCCAACGGAAAATCATTGGGTAAAGAATCAAAAGAAAATTTATTCCAGCACAACCATCTTAACTCTGCAGGAAATTTTGCATATGATCCATTGAATTGTACATGACTAAGCATGAGCAGTCTTAGCTTGTGCATCCTTGTAAACACATCTATTTCAAAAATCACTTCATGTGAATTTCTTGGACGAGTGTATGCAGATCCATTTGGACCATTTCCATGTTCATGATAAGACCTTCAATTGTTTGCGTACCCTAATAAGAAAAAGAAATTTGGGTAAGTTAACCAACCTTACATATGAAAAAAAAAACAAAAACACCTAATCCACTATACATTCTCCTTATATAATTAAGAGGAGCATATTTCATATATTTCTTACCTTGTTTTTTGTCAATACTTTGAAAGAATCATTATGATGCCATAATCTGCTACGTTCCTCGGGCTCCCTTGATTCTAGGAGAACAATTCCTCTTCCCATGTCCCGAATCATGTGATGCATATGTACTTTGTTATCTTCCGTAATTGTAACCAAACATCTCTCAATGAGGTTTTGAATTCCGACAATTGTGTAGAAACCACAACTATCTAGTATTCTAACAATATCATCTTTGTTCATTCCAATAAAGAAACATGCAATATGGAGGAATAGATTTTGATCATGGCCATATTGCAAAGAGTCATAACTTATTCTTAGTGTATTCATGAGTTCACCATTAGGAATAACCTGCAATTTGTTCAATGCACTTTCCCAAACAACTATACTTTGCCCTGATAGAGAAGAACCCAAAACTTTCAGAGCTAATGGAAGTCCTCCGCAAAGGTGTACTAAACTTTTTGAATATTCCATGTAGTCTTCATTGGGAGAGTCTTGTCCAAAAGCGTACCAACTAAACAGCTTTAGTGATTCATTGTAACCAAAAGTGTCAATAGTATGCACCTTAGTAAGTCGATGGCAAGCTTTTAACAACCTCGCATTGTTAGTTGTTATTATGACTTTACTTCCTGGATATAACTCACCTTGCATCCTGAATACTACATCTAATTGGTCCACATGATCCACATCATCGAAAACAAGAAAAACTCTTTTAGAGCTAATAGCATCTTCAATCTTCTTTATACCCCTACTAACAGTGTGTATTTTCACTTTTCTCGTGTTCAAAACATCATAAAGGAGTTGTTTTTGCATTTGAATTAAGCCATTGGTTGTCCTTGAACTTTCTCTAATGTTTTCAAGAAAACTACTTCCTTGAAATCTTTTAAAGTTTAAATTATATAGAAACTTTGCAATGGTTGTTTTCCCAACTCCACGCATCCCATAAAGGACAATTACTTCAGTTGATCTATCTTGCAACCATGAATTAATGTTTTGAACTCGAGAAGGAATATCAATCAGGTGAGGAGCAACACTTAATGGCGTGCGACTTAATTTACCTTCAATCACTTTAACAATTTTCTCGATAAATTTTGACTCGTGCCTAAAAAATTGCAATAAAAGTGAATCAAATCAAAGTTGTCACCATATTTGACTTGAAATAATTAAATTATAAAGCCTCATGCCATCAAAAGAAATATATTGTAGTAGTCTCATGGAAATAACATGACAAATTAAATATATTATAATGTTCAGTATTGAAAATAACTTCATAAAATTATAATATTCAAACAATCGAAATAACAAGACAAAATTATGATTTGTTTTTTGAAATGTAGATTTATTAATAAATTGTTCAAAAATTATGTTGAAAACACATAAAAAGGAGAAAATATTAGCACAAAATCTATAAAAATGTGTTTGTTAATGAGGAATCTATTCTATAAAAATAGTGCATGACCACTCATGCAGGGACAATTTCATCACTTCCTAGTAAGACATTGATCCTATCCATCCCTTACAAAAAAGATTTTTTTTTTTTTTTTATAAATCCCAAAGTATGATCGATAAGTATATTTCAGTTTATGATAGTTATTTGAATGTTCTCTAATAAAAAGTATTTTATTTATTTTTTTGGTCAGAAAGTGGATTACTAGTTGGAAATAATGAAATTTATAGTTACCCATCTGCTTGATTTTGTAAGACCATCCCTGCTAGATCTGCAACTTCTCCCAATGCTTTCCTCCATCCCTCCACCTTGTGTTTCACTGATGGCTTATTCTCGAGGCTAGCAAATGCGTTTGCAACGCTTCCTGTCTGGTTCCTCACCTCAGATGGATCAACGTCGTAGAAGACCGGTAAAACTACGTGGTCGTGATAAGAATAGCAACCAATTAAGTTAGTCTGGTCAATGTTGTTGACTGGTGACTCAGCAGCTGTGCCAGCTGTGTGGCTGTTATGATGTTGTTATGATGTTGTTAGAGATGATGGTTAGTTGTATTAGTTAGAACAGCTAAGCTTAGCTTTATATAAGCTTAATGTACAGCGGATTGCTAATTCATTCGATTAATCATTACAAGTACACATTTTACTTTTCTCTCTCTTTTCTCTCTTCTCTTTCCTTCTCTTTTTCTCTGTAACCAAACACTATGCTTAACCATGAAAGATTATCATGGTATCAGAGCACCAGCTTCAGGGTGATACCTTTGCTTCGATCCTAGCTTCCGCACAATCCTCGAGGTGTGATTGTTTCTTTCTTTCACTTTGTTTGTCCAATTTTCTCGAGAAAATTCATTTACTTTCCTGGAAAATTTACAGTGCCTAGAAAATTCTTGTTCCTTTCTTTGTTTGAATTCTTGTTCCTTTCTTTGTTTGCTACTGCTTCTTCAATCTTTCTTTATGTTCTTTGTTTTACAACTGCTTAATTCGTGATTTGAGGCACCAATTCATCTTTTCTTTGCTAATCAAATTCACTATATTTTTTGTTACTTCTTGTTTTTTTTTTNTTGTTGCTTTAAATGGCTTGCCTCCAGAATTCAACACGATTAAGATTGTGATTAAGGCTAGGGAACATCCAATTTCTTTGCAAGAATTTCGGGTTCAACTACTTGCTGAAGAGGAAACTTTAAACAATGGGGTTAAACTGATGCATATGCCTCATATGACTGCTCTCTTAGCTGGAGGTGGTCCCATGTCTTCTTATCCTATATCATCTCCTCAGTTTGGTACTCAGTTTGCTGCTTCCTCTTCTACCTCTTTGCCACCACAAGCATTTATGTCCTCACAACAGTTTCAAGCACTTATGCCTCAGCCTTTTGATGGTTATCATGTTACTGGCTATAATGCAAATTTTCGAGGTCGAGGTCGAGGTAGAAATAGTAATGGAGGTCGACATTTTGGTGGTGCTGGTAGATCTTATGGTAATGGAAGGCATACTCAGTTGTACAATTGTGGTCCAGTTCTTGGTACTTTGGCTTCAATTCCTGAGTGTGCTATCTGTCATAAAAGAGGACATCAAGCTTCAGAGTGTTATCACAGGCCATCACAAGTTCCATTTGTTCCACCACAGCCTTCATCTCAATCATCTTCAATTGTGCAATGCCAAATTTGTCTCAAAAAAGGCCATTCAGCTGTGGATTGTTATCACCGAGGCAATTATGCCTATCAAGGCAAACCACCCTCTTCCACACTTACAGCAATGAATGCTGTATTTGCTGATCCTTGTTCCTCTTGGTCTTCTGCTGTGCTTCCTCAAGTCTATACTCCTGCAACACATATGCCATATCAGAACATGAATCAACACATGAATGCTTCTCCAGGCTTGAATCCTGCAGCACACATGCCATATCAGAACATGAATCAACACATGCCATCTCCTTCTCAAGGCAGCAGTTCTGGTCTTCTTTCTACACCATATTTTCAGACTTCACAAGGCCACTCTCAGTCTCCATTGCAATCTCATTCGCAGGTCTCTTCCCCAGCTTTTCACATAACTGTCTCATCTCCACAAGATTTTTGGTTAACCGACACTGGTGCAACCAATCATCTTACCTCTGATCTTTCTCACCTGGCTTCTGTTACCCCCTTTGAGAGTCAAGCTGCTGTGACAGTGGGCAATGGTGCAGGTTTGGATGTGAAGCATCTTGGTTCAACTTCTTTATTTTTATCTTCTCCAAAGCCTTTACATTTACCTAATGTTCTTCATGTTCCAAAGATTGCTGCAAATCTTCTATCTGTTTCTCAATTATGCAGAGATAATAATTGTTCTATTACCTTTGATTCCTCTTCTTTTTCTATTCAGGACCAAGCAACAGGGACAGTGCTGTACAGAGGTCTGAGTAGCAATGGTATTTTATCCCATACCGTTGAACATACCATCTTCTCCTACAATTTCTACTTCTCCTTCTGCTTTCCTTGGAAAAACAGTTCATACCACTCTTTGGCATAAACGATTAGGACATCCGAGCAATGAAGTCATCTCTCATATGCTTTCTAAGGCCAAGATTGACTTCTCAAAGGATTCTTTACCTCAGATTTGTCAATCTTGTTTATCTGGAAAGATGTCCAAACTACCTTTTCATTTGTCAAGTAATAAAGCTGTAGTTCCCTTTCAAGTCATCCATAGTGATGTTTGGGGTCCTTCTCCCTCTTTGTCTTTAGAAGGATTCAAATATTATGTGTCTTTCATAGATGAATGTACACGATACACTTGGATTTTCCCATTAATAAATAAATCTGATGTTTTTCCTACCTTTGTCAAGTTTCATAGTTTTGTTCAAACTCAATTTTCTGTGTCCATTAAAACTTTTCAGTCTGATGGTGGAGGAGAGTTTATAGGGAAGTCTTTTCAGTCTTTTCTTTCTCAACATGGTATTGTACATCAAAAATCTTGTCCATATACCCCTGAACAGAATGGCCTTGCAGAAAGGAAGCATAGGCATATAGTTGAGACAGCACTTACCCTTTTGCATACTGCCTCACTTCCATCTCAATTTTGGTTTCATGCTTGTGCTATCTCAGTTTTTCTTATTAATCGAATGCCTATCAAAAGCTTAGCTTTTCAATCACCTTATGAGCTTCTTTTTGGTACATTACCCTCCCTTTCAGATTTAAAGACCTTTGGTTGTGCTTGTTATCCACTTTTAAAGCCTTATATCATAAACAAGTTACAAACCAAAACCGTTCAGTGCATATTCCTTGGTTATGCTCCTGGTTACAAAGGCTTTATTTGCTTTGACCCCACTGCTACACGAATTTATGTGTCTAGGCATGTTTACTTTGATGAAACTATATTTCCTTATAAAACTCTCAAGTTTATCTCTCCATCAACTGCTTCTTCATCTACTTCTTCATCCTCAGATCCTATTGTTCTCTCCATTCCTTTGCCTTTATCACCATCACTCTCTCTTTCTCCAGTTTCATCACCAGCCTCATCCCCAGATTTATCACCTTCACCTGGGCTATCCACTCTTGCTGCTACTCAACCTACTACAGACATGTCTCCTGCTGCTGGTAATACTTCTTCTTCTTCTTCTTCTTCTTCTGCTCTTGTTCCTTCTGATTCTATTATTAATACTAATCCACCCTTCCCATCACATCTTGTTGAGCAATCTATTTCATCTACTGCCAATACACATGGCATGCAGACCAGATCAAAATCTGGTATTTCCAAGCCTAAGGTTTATATAGCTACGTCTTGTCCTGATTATTCTACTACGGAACCTTCATCTTTTGCTATAGCTTCTCAACTTCCTCAGTGGCAAGTAGCTATGCAGGAGGAATTTTCAGCCTTGCAGAAACAAGGAACATGGCGATTAGTTCCTTTACCTCCACAGAAGAATTTGGTAGGTTGTAAGTGGGTGTATAGGGTGAAGAAGAATCCTGATGGTTCTGTTGCTCGACATAAGGCCAGATTGGTTGCAAAAGGGTTCAGTCAGGAACAAGGGCTTGATTATGAAGAAACATTTAGCCCTGTGGTAAAGCATGCAACTGTGAGAGTGGTTCTTTCTTTGGCGGCTCAATTTAAATGGGAACTCAGGCAATTGGATGTCAAAAATGCTTTTCTGCATGGCATATTGCAAGAGGAAGTCTATATGTCTCAACCACCTGGTTTTGAAGATTTGGTTCATCCTTCTTATGTTTGCAAGTTAGAAAAGTCCTTATATGGACTCAAGCAAGCTCCAAGAGCATGGAATGAAAGATTTACCAGTCACTTGCCTAGTCTTGGTTTTCATTCATCATATGCAGATTCTTCATTGTTTATTAGGTGTATTGGATCTTCTCTGGTTATTCTTCTATTGTATGTGGATGATATCATTTTGACTGGCAATGATTCTACAGCAATTCAAGACGTTACAACTCAACTGTCTCAGGAATTTGAGATGACCGATCTTAGAGCTCTCAATTATTTTCTGGGGCTTCATATTTCTTCTTCTAATTCTGGAATCTTCTTACATCAACACAAGTATGCTAAGGAACTTCTTGCCAAGGCAGGAATGGCTGATTGTAAACCAAGTTCCTCTCCCTGCTTGCCTAATGTTAAGTTGGTTCAAACTGATGGTGTTCCTCTTGCTAATCCTGCAGCTTATAGAAGCATTGTAGGCGGTCTGCAATATCTCACTTTCACCAGACCTGATATTGCATTTGCCGTTAACACAGTGTGCCAATTCATGCACACTCCTACAGATCTTCATGAAAAGGTTATCAAACGTATACTCAGATATATCAAAGGTACTCTAGACTTTGGGATTCAGTTTCGACCTGGACCACTTGATCTATCAGCATACAGTGATGCAGATTGGGGTGGTGACCCTAATAACCGAAGATCAACCACAGGTTATGTTGTATTCCTTAGATCAAATCCTATTTCTTGGTGTTCAAGAAGGCAACCAACTGTTTCAAGGTCATCTACTGAGGCAGAATATAGAGCCTTAGCAGTCACAGCTGCTGAATTAGCTTGGATCAGACAGCTGCTTTGTGATTTGCATGTTTGTCTCTCCTCACCTCCTCTGCTTCATTGCGATAATTTGTCAGCTATTGCTCTTTCATCAAATCCAGTCCTTCACTCAAGAGCAAAACACATTGAAATCGACTACCATTTCGTTAGAGAGAGAGTTCAAAGAGGTGATCTTCGACTTGAATTTGTGTCAAGTTCAGAACAGCTTGCAGACATTTTAACAAAGGCACTTTCCTCTCCTTTACTTCGATTTATGAGAACCAATCTCATGCTTTGTCCTCCAGACAGACATGAGATTGCGGGAGGATGATAAGAATAGCAACCAATTAAGTTAGTCTGGTCAATGTTGTTGACTGGTGAATCAGCAGCTGTGCCAGCTGTGTGGCTGTTATGATGCTGTTATGATGTTGTTAGAGATGATGGTTAGTTGTATTAGTTAGAACAGCTAAGCTTAGCTTTATATAAGCTTAATGTACAGCGGATTGCTAATTCATTCGATTAATCATTACAAGTACACATTTTACTTTTCTCTCTCTTTTCTCTCTTCTCTTTCCTTCTCTTTTTCTCTGTAACCAAACACTATGCTTAACCATGAAAGATTATCAGGTCGGAGGTTCTCTTGCGTTCGAGGAGCATCACCAGCTCGTCAAGGCACCATCCGGAAGATGCGTAGTCTTTTGAAAAAACAATGATAGAACTTCGCGACTCCTCTATGGCTTTCCGGAATCCCGGTTTGACATCTTCTCCTCTTTCAAGTTCATCGTCGTCCCGGAACGTGCGAAGGCCTGCGTTGAAAAAGGCTGTATAGAGATGGTCAGTAAAAGTCTTGCGAGTGTCTTCGCCCCTGAAGCTCAAGAACACGTGATAACTAAATGGAGGACGACGAGGCAGTTTGAGCTAGTCGAGCAAGAGCCATATATATCCAAATTCAACAACAAACAAACTGTGCTGAGAATTAAGATCGATGGATGATCGATGATGAAGATATCAATTCACTTCTAGCTTGCAGCTGGTGTCTGTCATGAGTTGAAAAAGTGAATGGCCTCCCTTATCCTCCACCGAGTAGGAGTTATTCGGTTGAGAGTTTGGTGCATGGTGCGTTGACGCTGTTGACGCTGTGCTTCTACCTAATCCACAAGCTCAGCATTTACAGGGAGCTTTCTTCTCCTACAGAAATAATAGAATACTGCTACACTCATTAAATAAAGCAAAGTGGCCGGACTAAGTAAAGCACAACAAAATGGACTCAGTAGTTGAACATGATATCACATTAATCTAGGCAACTTAATTGCTAGTTGTTTATAACCATGATATCACATTAATCTAGGCAACTTGCTACTTTGCTAGTTGTTTATAGCAAGATGCAAAAGCTACGTTTCAACTAACTTTTTTACTATTGTTTATAGCACCATGGTACTGGACTTAAATTTCCAACATAGAAAATATAAATAAAAGTTTTTGGAAGTACTGAAAATCCCACACAAGAGTACTTCAGAAATCGGGGTATCTAAGGCTGCGTTTGGTACCCTATTCAAAAGGCGTTTTTTGTATTTAAAACCAGGATATCATTTTTAAGTTTTAAAAACGTGTTTGGTAGCCAATATTGAAAAACAAGTATTTAAAAATAATTCAAAAATAGGGGGTTTTCTAAAAATGATTAAACATCGTTTTCGTCATTTTTTTTTTAGCCTCGACCTGTTCTCTCCTTCGACCTAACCTCTCTCGCATCAGCCTTATCTCTCCCTCGATCTAACATCTCTCTCTCTCTCTTTCTCCCATCGACCTAAACTTTGTTTGTTTACTGAGAAAATCAAAATGTAAGAAATCACTTTGATTCGGTGCTCATTCACCTCATCCTCATCTCTCTTTTCCCTCGATCTGTTGGTTATCGCACTAGAATTGGGTCGTTTGGTTACTGAGAAAATAACCAAACAATCTGCCATTGTTTGGTTAGCTCTTTCTCTATGCTTGCAATCTCTTCCAATTCAAAGATCAAGGTAAATAGATTTTCACCTTGAGATTGGGTTTTGGTTTTTGGGTTTTCTTATGTCTATTAATTTTGGTTGTTATTTTCTGATTTAGGTTTTGTGAAACAATGAATTAATGAGATTTTCCTTTTCTTTTTCATTTGGTTATGTTTTGGTTTCTAGGTATAGACAATTGTCCATTGCCTTATGCCAATTTGGTTATTGGGTACATGTAATTGTCCATTGCCTTATGTAAATTTGTTCGTCTATGTGTTCTACATGATCTGCCACCATGATCTGAAATTATTATTGGTCTAGGACATATAAATGTAGTGGATCCTATATGAGTAATAGAAGTGTTGGTGATCAGGACAACATTCTCTCTGTTGGGTAATAGAATTGTTGGTGATCCTATATGGGAAAAAGCATTGGTTAGAAATATAATCTAAGAGCTGATCGATATCTTGTGAACAATATATAGATAAGAGAATAAACAAAAATTAAAGTTAGGATCGTAATTCCTTGATTTGTTTTATTTCCTGCAAGTACAGTATGCATTACATTACAAGATAGATAGAAAGCAACATACATATTATATTATAGAAATCATATTTGTGTTAAGTTGACTTATTACTAAATTCATATAATATGCATTAGGCTATTGATTGTACGAGATGGCTTCAAAAAATGACCTTGACATTGATGATACGGCTCTATGGCCACCCTTTATTGAGGAGCACTTCATTCACTTATTGCATGAATCGGCAAAAAAGAGCTTACAAACCTCAACTTTGGATAAGAATGAATGGGATGGCATAGGAAATGTCATTTTTACTAAATTTGGTAAGAGATACTCTCGTGAGAAGATGAAGTCCAAATATAATAGATTACGTAAATTACACCGTGAATTTGCAAAGATTGTGGCTCATACGGGAATGGGGTGGGACCTGAATGCCAACACAGTTCACGCATCTGAAGAGGTTTGGGCATCCTACATTAAGGTATGCATAAATTACCTTTCATGACTGCTAGCTAGCTGATGATACTTACAAAGGCATTGTCTATTGTTGATATTGTTACTGCAGTTGTAATTTATTGTTCATGATGCAACGAATCTGCTGTAAGTTTTAATGTTATAAACTATAATATATATTAATTGATAACCAGGGTGTGTGTGGAATGAGATAACACCACTAGGGGCTAAGTCAGGGGTCACAGCAGCTTGGATTATGTTAGAGGTGTTCCCAACTTTGGCTAGGCCAGAAAACATATAGTCACTGACTGTGACTTTAGCAGGGCTCTTGCAGGAATAGCCTGCAGGGATAGTGTGCTAATGTAAGAACCCCAACTACTTTTACTATGTGTAAATAAATGGGCATTAAGCATATAATTAAGAAGGGATAGTGTGCTAATGTAAGAACCCCAACTGCTTTTACTTATGTAATTAATTAAGGATGCAAATAAGCACATAAAGTCATATCACATCGAAGAGGATATAACTGGCTAATTATGCTAGCTAGCTGTTGAATTGAACCACCACATTAAAGCTAGTACTGGTACCTTAATTTCTATATATTCAGTGATTATATTATTAATTACCAACTTCAAGGAGATAAACTTAATTAGGCAAATGAGTAGTACAAATATTATGTGTGGTTGAGTTGATACATGCAGCTAGCAGATGTGTTGGTTTATTGCATGATCATAGTATTTGTGCATTAGTTTGAAATTTTGCAATACGTACGTACTATGCCATATGCCTTTGTCAGCTTAATTATGTATAAGCTGCCCTGCTATATATTTAACTTCACGGTGGTGTTTATTGTAGCTGTTGGTATTTGTCATAAACAACTTCCAGGACTAACTAATATATCCTGGTGTCATAAACTATTTAGAAATTGCATATTATATATTCCTTCTAAGCATTAAATTATTAATGTTTGGCATTCCTTTTTTATTGGGGTGGGTGTTTGCTTTTTATTTAGATATTTTTATTGTGTATTGTTTCAACTTTACAGAAAAACAAGTTTGCGAGCTGTTTTCGAAAAAAAGGATGTCCACATTATCATGTGCTTGGTGAGATTTTCAACAACACCACTGCCACTGGACAAATGTCTCATGCATCTACTCATTCTCCTCCAAATTCTGATGATGAGAGAGATTTAGAGACTGAATTTCTCACTTCTGGGGCACACATTGAAAATGGGAAAAGAGCTTATAGTGAGGGAGATGAAGCTACTACTCACACACACAGACGTCCTCTAGTCCCCCCAGCTGATCTTCGCCCAAAAAAAGAATCAAGATCATCTAAATCAGCCAAATTGGATGATGCACTTGAGGCCTGGACCAAAGCGCTAAGTGCCAAGACGGAAGCATCATTGGCAAAGATTGACCGCCGAAAGAACAAGGAAGTGTCATCTCCTTTGAGAGAATTAGGATCCATTGAAGATTGCATGGAGGTGTTAGAGGCTATGGAGGGGGTGGATGATGATGCATATGTCAAAGCTCTTGAGAAATTTACCAGTCCAGATTGGAGGAGAATGTTTATGAGGATGTCAGATACAAGGAAAAGAGTGTGGCTTAATAGCCTAAAGTGAATGTTTGCTGGCTACTTAATTGGCAGTACTTAATTGACAGTACTTAATTGGCAGTACTTAATTGACAGTACTTAATAGACTTGTCGTTTGATATGCACTTCTAGCAATTCATTGATTTTTATATTTTAATTTTTTTTTTGTGACATTTTGTGTCTTTTTTTATTAACATTATATAAGGACGATGTGACCTACATTCAAGCTTAAGTCCTATTGAGCTTGAGTAGCTAGTCACTATTTTAATATCTGCCAAATACATAAAAGAGAATACTAATTGGAAGCTAGTCAGCAACAATCGGATTGCAACAAATTAACTGGAGCCAAGATTACCAAAGGACTCATCTTCACTCAATGTAGTTTTCTTAAGTAATCAAAAGTTGGTCTAACAGTGAACTTCTCATACATCTTTATAACATTTCTTTCAATGCTGACACATCATTTATGTTCATCATTTATGTTCAAATTTCTACTACCTACTTACATTAACTTCAAATATCTACCTACTTACATTAACTTCAAATATCTACCTATCTCTTATTAAGGCTGTGAATGACCCATCTCTTTTACTTTCTCTCTTCCTCTACATTAGTCTCTTTGCCAACTTAATGAGCTTGTGTCTCTCTGGGAGAAGAAGATTGACAAGACCCTTAAGAGGATCTATGTTCTAGAGAAGCCTCAAGAACATTCAAGGTTAGTCACAAATAATGTCAATTTTATTTATTTTCAAATTAAATTAATAAAGAGGAACATAATTTATTAATTTCATTCTTTCACACTATTGACATTGTGATTCGTGGACTGTAAGATAGTTTCATAATCGAAATGCATGCTTCACGGAAATCCTACAACAATGAGAGAATTAGTTAAACAAAGAGATATATTATTGGTGTGTGGTGTTTTGTCAAGGGTTTTGATGTATATTTGGGTTACTTTATTGATACTTATTATGTTCCAATACAACTTGATTTGTTTATATAACTAGCTTATTTGTGTATGTTTATTATAGGATGAACCCAAATGAGATTGACAATGATGATTCAAGTTCTGAAAGTGATTCATCGACTGATTTAGAGGATTCACTTGTAGAGTTACTCTTAATTACAAATCTACATGAACATCACTCACGTTTAACTAAAGAGCCGTGTAGGACTTCACAACTATCAGGTCATCAATATGTGATAGAGTTGTTGCATGGGCATCCTGATAGGTTATTTGATTTAGTAAGAATGAACAAAGATACATTTGTGAACTTCTGCTCTACACTAAGGGGGTCCGATTTTTTACAAGATGATAGATCAGTTTGTGTCGAGGAGGCATTGTGTATGTTTTTGTATACTATTTGTCATACAGTTCGCAATAGGGTGGTTTCTGAGACATTTCAACATTCTAAGGAGACTGTATCAAGACAATTTAAGAGAGTTCTCAAAGCAATATGTCGACTTGGCGCTCATATAATTCAACCTGGAAATATGGATGAGACTCCTCCTGAGATCATGGGAAATCCCAAGTATTATCCATGGTTTGAGGTAATAAATTCTATTAGTATTAGTATACAATACAAATTTTATAATTTTGCTAAATCTATTATAGTTTGGTACTAATATTGATTATTTGAATTGTCACTTGGTAGAATTGTATTAGGGCAATTGATGGAACACATATCAGTGCATGGGCACCTGCATCGAAGCAAGTTCCATATCGAGGTAGAAAAGTGCAGGTGACCCAAAATGTTATGTGTGCATGTTCCTTTGACATGTTGTTCACATTTGTCTATACGGGATGTGAAGGAACAGCTAATGACTCAAGAGTGTTGATGGATGCAATAAATAGAGAAGAGAACCGGTTTCCATTGCCTAAGGAAGGTATAAAGTCATTCAAATACGTTTAAATTATTTTAACATAATATATATAATATATTTTAATAGTAAAATAATTGATTGCATTGTTCTTCAATAGGAAAATATTATGTTGTTGATTCCGGATACGCAAATATGCCTGGATTTCTCACACCATATCGTGGACAGCATTATCACTTGCGTGATTATAGAGGAAGAAACAGACAACCAAGAGGTCCAATGGAATTATTCAACTATAGACACTCATCACTACGTAACGTTATTGAACGGTGTTTTGGAGTGCTTAAGGCTCGTTTTCCTATTCTGAAATTAATGCCCAATTATCCACTTAGGAAATAACGACTTATTCCCATTGCATGTTGCACAGTGCACAACTTCATTAGAATGCAATCAAGGGGTGATAGAATGTTTCATCAATACCATGCTGAAGACCTTGATGTGGTAGATGAAGAAAGCTCGGGGGCAAGTCAAGAAGGGGCAAACATGGACTTGAATGAGGAAAATGAAATGAGTGATATTAGAGATCACATAGCTGGGGCTATGTGGCTAGATTATGTTAATAATCGGTCTTAGAATTTGTGTTAAATTGAACTTTTTGTTATCTTGGATGTTTGAATGATTCTTGAATTTGTGTTAATTTGAAGTAAACTCTATATTATTTTGAATAATTCTTGAATTTGTGCTATCAAAATTTTATTATCGATCTTAGGTTACGGACCTTGTGTATAGAGTCTCGGGTCTCAGGTTTGGGATCCCGGGCCCCAGTTCTTGGATCTCGGATCTCGAGAGTTGGGTATTGAGTCTTGAGTTCAAACTTTAAGTTTAAATCCTTATACAAACAACATATTGGAAAAAAAAATTTTATTTTAAAAAATATCAACCAAACAAGTTTTCAAATATTTTAAAATTTAAAAACAGTTTTTAAGTTCTATACCAAACAAGAGTTCAAATTTTTAAAACTGAATTTAAAATCTCATATTTTAAAAATGGATCCATGTTTTTGAATT
>QANW01005368.1:361243-511099 GCA_003254865.1 Dryas drummondii
TTTTTTTTTTTTTTTTTTTTAAATATAGCTGAGATAAGTAGCATTTTCAAAAATCAAATGGGACCCTTGAACAACTCAGAGTCATTAATGAGGTGTTTGAACTAATCGCGCCTAGACATATCTCTCATTGGCTCATCTCAATAGCCGAGGAAGAATATTCCTGGCAGCACCTCAAAATTTGACAAATCACCACCAATGACACGTGGATGCAAAGGATTAATTGTGGTGTCACTGTTTTTTTTTGGAAATCATCATGTTCTCAACTTGCTTAATTGTACACAAGCTTGAGGCCACGCTCCTTTACTTCAAGTTTCCAATGACTTAACCATATTATGTCTTTTCCATCACCCGAACTGCCAAAGAATCTTGGGTCATAAATCTACCTCAAACCCTTGCTCTTATTATTGACTGTTGTGATTTTTGGGTGAGGAAAACGCCTTTTGATTTGATCGATGGTGCTAGAACAATCAATATTGGATTGGGCATAAACAGAGAAGACGTTCAAGCCTTGGATCCTTTGATCAGAGAGTGAAGGTACAGTAAAAGATATGGAGGAGCCTCTACTTTTATGACTGAATTGGGTTGAAACCTCACTTCTAGGAAAAGTATAGAATAAATTACAGATTTAGTCACCTTATTTTATATCTAGTTCAATTTTGATCTACGATCTTTTTTAATTTCTGTTTTAGTCCACTAATTGTTCCACTTATTCAATAAAGGTCCAGTTCAAAATTTCCATTTTGGGATTTATAATTTTAAATCCTTTGAGTTGTGTTTTTTTAATTAAAATTAAAATATAAGTTGTATTTTATCATTTCTTAGTCATAGGAACCTATTTGGAGTATTAGAATCGAAGAGAATTGAAGTTCGGTGAAGTTTGAAAAAATCTGAAAATTTTTTTACGAAAAATTAGTTGTTTTGGGTACCTTATTTTGAGTTAATTATCTTGAGTTTTAGAACTCTGATTTAAAGGATCCTTGTATTATATGGTTATAAAAAAGAAATACATAACTTTAAAACAAGTATATATTTGTTAAATTTGAATGAAATTTGATAAAATAAAAAGTAGATCAAATTTGTGAAAATAAATCTAAACCCCATTTATTCAGTGACCGGATTTTAGTCCTTGCCTTCGAACCAAGTGCTTTTTTTCTCCATTTTCAATGTTTCACTCACCTTATTCAACTGTCTTGCATGGTATTTTGGGAGGACCTTTTTCTTCCGATAAGACTATTGGGGCTATTAATTTACACTCCTTGGGGACCCCCAGGCTATGGATGACAAAGTAGCAAGCACCTTCCATCAACAAATCTGGCCAGGCCAACAGCCAACAAGGCGCTGTTGATTTGATGGGACAAATTGATTGATGGGACTTGTTTTTGTTGTTTTCCATAGTAGACATGCTTGGAGGGGAGGTAAAAAACCTCTCCAGCAAGGTACACTTTCTGAGCTAAGTTGGTGTTACCCGTGTGGATAGTAGGGGGGTAGGGCAAGCTTAGTGGCAAAAGAGGGGCTCTCAAACAGCCTCTGTGCAGCAAATCGAGGGTTTTGGTGTCCCTGAATCATGGGCATTAACAAGCGAATAATTAATGGATCAAAATAAAATTTTAAAAAAATTATAAATTAAAATTAAATTATTTATAAAATAAATAGACTAAATCTATAATTTTTTATAATAAAAAATATACTAATTATATCAAATTCATTAAGTAGCTACCAATGTGGGTTAATTTCTCCCCTTATTGGTCTTAGCCCCCAATTCCAATAATGTTTTTAAAAAAGAGAAAACAACTAGGTGTATTTGTCTTGGAAGATGGTGCATACAAACATGCTCCTTTGGTAAGACAAATGCTGTAATATGGAGTTTTTGAAGACTTTGTAGTTTTTCGGTGATAGATATCACATTTTTCATACCATATTTGCATCACTTTTCTAACAAATGCGACATGAAAATGCACTACATTTAACATTATTGTTCGATTATAGTTAATATTTATCTTATAGGCTAAAGTTCAAGTATTTTCCTGCTATTTAGCTTTCTTTGTATAAAAAAAATATATAAAGTAGTTTTTTCTTAAAGCATATGGAACTTAATGAAAGACCATATATTGCACGTTTCTAGAATTTTGAATGAAGTTGAAAACAATTTTTCATTAAGGGAACAAAGTATAATACGGACTATTAATTGTTCAGGGGTATTGCTAAATTTTTCCCCAACTCAAATAATAATTAACATGGTTTCATGTGCTCAGTGGTACTCTTCTTTCCACACAAGATTAGGCATTCTTTTAAAATCAAGCGACGGTGGCTTTTCAACATTTATTTAGTTTCTAATCCTTAATATATGACTTTTAAAACTGATCATGCTTTAATTAGTACTTAATTCCAACGTAGAAAATATAGATAAAAGCTTTTGAAGTACTGAGATTCCAGTTAATTGTGTTATATTTGTAGCCTGAAGGATAAAAAAAATTTCAATACTCTGATCAATGAAGGCAGGGCAACTCTATCGAAAAATTAATCAACAAACAATAAAACCAGCCATAGATTTTCGGACATATACGTACAACAAATTCATGGACGGCTGGTGGCCTGTCGCTGCTTCTTTGGCTGAAAGAGAGAAGTGCGAGAAACAAGAGGAAGAGAAAGAAGGAAGACAGTGGCCATGATGAGCACCTTCCAACCTCCAC
The DNA here is from genome assembly GCA_003254865.1 of Dryas drummondii. Lineage (NCBI taxonomy): Eukaryota > Viridiplantae > Streptophyta > Magnoliopsida > Rosales > Rosaceae > Dryas > Dryas drummondii. The sequence continues at coordinate 363,934 of QANW01005368.1, forward strand.
CACCGCCATTATTGCTGGCCCTCTGTTCTGCAATTGTGCCGTCACCCTGTTGCCCTTCTTCTTTATCTATAAAACATACAAAATATATATTCAAGAAAATTAATCCCTACATATATATCAGAGAAAATTTCTTGAAATTAATGAAAGTTGATCGATTTAGAAGTGTTTTTCATGGAGTGTCAATCCATCAACAGCCTGAATCAACAAAATAAACTTGTGATGCTAGATGTCTTGGTGTTTTACATTTCATTTTTTGAAGAAAAAAAAAACAGTACGTTTAAATAAGTAGCATTTCCAAAATCAAATGGTACACTTGAACAACAAACCTGCTATTTCATCAAAGTCTCGAATGAGTCCACGCAGAATTTCCATTAATTCATTTCGATGCGGGCAGAGGAAGTATATTCCTGGAAGAATCTCAAAAGGTGACAAATCACCACCAATGACATATGGATATAAAGGATTACTTGTGGTGTCATCGCTGCTGTGTTGGGTACTCATCATATTCTCTTCTTGCTTGTACACAAGCTTGAGGCCACACTTCTTTACCTGAAGCTCAGATGTTGTGAATACTGAAATAGTCACTTCATCGCCAACTTCCAATAATTGATCCCCAAACTTCCATTGACTTAACCATATTATGTCTTTTCCATCACCCAGAACACCGTAAAATCTTGGGCCATAGATCCGCTTCAGAACACAACTACAATAATGCTAATAGACGACACCAGCTACACAACGGTTTTTTTAAAACTGTTGTGTAGTTTTAACGGATAACGGTTTTTAAAAAATTGTTATATTTATGCATGAAATCCAATAGTTTTGAGAGGGGTAGATTTTTTGGTTTTGCCTACACAATGGTTTTAAGTTGCCACCATTGTGTAAGCGAAAGAAAATGAAGAAAGAGCATATCGATGGGTGGCTTATATCTCAGAGGGTCGGGCTTGTGAGGTCGCTTGGAGGTCAGGTGGGTGCACTTGGAGTAGATGATGGCTTATCTCTTAGATCTCTTTTGGTTTTGGTAATAAACATTGCTGGGTTTATGACTTAAGGGTGGGAACAATGAACATTACTGTAGAACGATTTTTTCATTTTCTTTCGCTTACACAATGGTCGCAACTTAAAACCATTGTGTAGGCAAAACCAAAAAATCTACCCCTCTCAAAACCATCGCCTGACTCAACATAGGATTCGAATTCAAAAGGTTCGGTTCAAGATGTTGATAAATTAATTCGAGCTTCTAAAAAGAAGGTATTATTTATCATCCATGTACCTTTGCCTGGAAATGATATGTTGACTCTCTATGTTCCATGTTCTAGTAGGACTGTGAAACTTCTTTGGTAGTCAAGGAAATATGTAGCCCTTTCCTTTTGGCGTGTCATAATTTTCGTCCTTTTATGTCAAATTGTCAATTAAACACCAGAATCTTTGGGTACTTATTATTCATGTATTTTAAATAATAAATCTTTGGGTATTTTACATACCAATTTAAACTTTTCTTTTGTGCAATATATTGTGAATCTTGTATTAGCATTCCAGTTGATGGAATTTCTAGCTGTTAGATTTGTCAAAGCATGCATCCCAATGGATTTTCAACTGTTTGCTTAGTTTTAGAGCATTCAAGGAGGAGCATTATAGGTTGTGAGAAGGTACTGATATTCAACTTATAGGTTGTTTAGTACTTTGCATCAGTTTTTATATATATTATATCATACTTTTTGTATATAATATATATCTCTTGATGATGATTATAGATAACTAGCAAGGCTCATATACTGGATGAGATTATCAAATATGTTCAATCACTACAAAATCAAGTGTAGAGAGAGACAAGAGAAGCTTGAGCAAGCTTTTACTTTGTTTTTTATTTTCCTTTTTCTTGCTCTCAGTGCCTCGCAGAAAAGCTTGCTTTTGTGGATCTCATGCTATACAACTATGATCGATCTCCTAATTTGATGAACACTTTCAGGATGGTGGAGCATTATCCTTAAGTGATTTAATTGGTGCCCTCTTGATTTACTCTTGTTCATTAATTGTGTGATTCATTCGCATTTAAAAGAACAATTGATCAACTGGTTTAATTGGTCATATCTATAGGGAGACTAAGCATAAAGCAACCAAAGAGAAACAAATATATATTAAAATAAAATAAGAGAGAAATTGATAAATGATTGAGAAATATAAAAATATATATATTTATATATGAATCACATAGTTTTTAGGTTATGTGGAAAGCCATTAATTGGACACATATCTTGAATTCTTTTCTATCTAAGCTTGTTTTGATTGATTTCATTTTCTTTTCAGGGAAAAACAGTAATGCTAGGAACATGGGAAAGAAAGGGAGTTGGTTTTCTGCCATAAAGAGGGTCTTTTTCACCGCACTCCAAGGAGAAGCTACGTAGTCAATGTAAGTAGATTTCCTGTAATAGCTTATTTTTTTCTCCAATGGACTTTTGTAGACTTGTTTTGTTGAGAAAGTCAATGATTTGCATTCCTAGAATAGAACGATTCTATAGGATACTTTGTATATATATTTCTTTCCTAGTTTGCATTATTTTGTAAATCAATTACCCAATGAACTAGATATTAGGATCCTGTATTACAAATACTTGTAACTTATTATTCAGAAATCATCAATCAAGAAAATATTCTCTCATATCAAATTTTACATGGTATCAGAGCCTCTACTGGGCTCTTGATTTTTTTTCCTTGCTGTTTTTTTTCACAGAAGAAGAACGTTTTTTCATGGAGGATTCGTCCTCTGCTACCAAGGATGGTTCTTCCAGTCCGTTTTTTACACACCATTCAGACCACCCAGGATTGATGCTTGTTTCACAGCCTTTCATAGGCGATAATTATGGCACTTGGTGCCGTTCATGACGATTTCTTTGTCTGCGAAGAACAAACTAGGATTTGTTGATGGTACCGTTCAGAAACCTTCAATGGTAAAGAAACCCACCGAATTTGCTCTTTGGCGGAGGTGCAATGACATGATTCTATCCTGGATCCTCAACTCACTCTCTCCAGATCTTGCTTCGAGTGTCGTCTATTCAGAAACGGCTAAAGAGGTTTGGGATGATCTTCGAGAACGTTTTTCTCAACAAAACATCACTCGTCTGTTTGCAATCCAGCGTGAGATAGCACGCCATCTTCAGAACCAGCAGCCCATCAGTGTTTACTTCACCAAACTGAAGAGTTTATGGGATGATATGGATTCCTACCAATCCATTCAACCTTGTTCCTTCGGATCTTGCGGAGTTATGAAATCATCCAATGATCAATTTGAAACGACAAAGGTGATGCAAGTATTGATGGGATTAGATGAATCCTATGCGGCTGTCAGAGGACAGATTTTACTCATGAATCCACTCCCCAACATTCGACAAATCTACTCGATGCTAACACAAGAAGAGAAGTCGCGAGGAGTTGCGGCTCAAAACCATATTGAGCTAACTGCCATGGTTGTCCAGAGCGGCTTTCGTGGGAAAGGGCGTTCCAATCAGTTTGAGCGCAAACCATTGCACTGTTCTCACTGTGATCATGACCACCACACCATTGATACCTGCTGGAAACTTCATGGGTATCCACCTGGCCACCACCTTCATGGTAAGACCGGAAAGAACGGTGCACCGCGAGGGAAGGGTGAAAAGTCCAATGTTAACTCTGTTACTAGTGCGCCTGCTTAAACTTTTACCTCTGACCAATTTCAGCAATTATTCAATATGATGCAGAAGATGAGTATTGAATCAAAAACCAATACAGCAACCCAAGGTTTGTTCTCTAAAAATTCCAAGCAATGGATTATAGATAGTGGAGCTACAGATCATGTCTCTGGACTTCCCTTGGCACAAGCTACCATCAATCCTCCTTTGCCACCTGTTGGATTGCCTAATGGAAATCGAGTAACTATCGATTCTGTTGGGAATTTTCATTTTGGTTCAAAGATCTCATTACATAACGTCCTTGGCATTGCTTCTTTTTTGGTGAATTTGATTTCGGTTAGTCGGTTAACTCGATCTCTTCGATGTTCAATAACCTTCTATCCTGATTTTTGTATATTACAGGACCTGGAGACAAGGACGATGATTGGTTGGGGACAACAACGTAATGGCCTCTACTACTTGGTGGATTCTTCATGCCGCAAGTCACCACCTAACTAGCCACCACCTACTCGGATTCCTACAGCCCTCTCTGTTACTTGGCATCGCTGCCTCGGTCACCCATCTCCATTGAAACTGTAACTTTTAGCTAAGAATTTTTCTGATATTTCCTTTTCTACAAATAAATCTTGTGAAATTTGCCCTTTGGCAAAACAAACTCGAAAGTCTTTTGCATTAAATCATATTCATACTCAACATATTTTTGAACTTGTTCATTGCGATATTTGGGGTCCACATAAAATAGCATCACGTTCCGGTGCTCGTTATTTCCTTACACTTGTTGATGATTTTTCTCGTAGTACTTGGGTTTAATTGATGCGTCATAAGTCTGATACACAACAGTTGCTTAAATCTTTCATTGCCTATGCTGACACACAATTCTAACAAAAAATTAAAATCATTCGTTCTGACAATGGGGGGGAGTTTGTTTCCATGAAAGATTTTTTTTCGTAACAAAGGGATTGTTTTCCAAAGTTCCTGTGTCTCCACCCCTCAAAAAAATGGGGTTGTGGAGCGCAAACATAGGCATATCCTTCAAACTGCTAGGGCTTTACAATTTCAATCTAATCTGCCTTTAAGTTTTTGGGACGATTGTATCCTTACTGCTGTGTATCTCATTAATCGATTGCCCACACCACTCTTGTCTAGTATCACACCTTATGAAAAACTTTTTGGGCACTCTCCTTCTTATAAACACCTTCGTACTTTTGGGTGTTTAGTCTATGCTACCAATCTTCATCCTCATCATAAGTTTGATATTTGGGCTAGGAGATGCGTTTTTCTTGGGTATCCTTTTGGGCAAAAGGCATATAAACTATATGATCTTAATTCCAAACAAATTTTCACAAGTCGGGATGTTGTTTTTCACAAAACTATTTTTCCATATGCATCATTCTCTACATCATCTCCCTCTCCTGTTATCCCTACTCCTCTTCTAGACCAACCGGTCTCTCCAATAGGCATCTCACCAGCCTAGATATCCAGCCCACCGGCCTCCCCAATGAGCCACGTATCAACCCACATACCGGCCTCTCCCAAAGATCTGGCTTCTAGCTCCCACAGCTCCGAGCCAACCCACTCCTCCTTTGGACCTGGATCTCCTTCTGCCGCAAGCACCAGCACAGACCACCCTCGCAGCCTAATCCGATTCTCCACCTGCCACCTTACCCTTGTGGCATTCCACCCGGCAGACTGTTAAGCCCGCCAAGTTTAACGATTTTGTCCTTAATCACATTACGTTGTCTCCAACTGCTTCCTCGCTTTCCGGTCCTAGTACAAGGTATCCACTTTCTCGCTACCTCTCTCATAAGAATTTATCTGCGAAGTATGTTGCTTTTCTAGCCAATATCACTTCCCCTGTGGAACCTACCAATTATGCAGATGCTCGTCAAGATCCTAAATGGAAATGTGCCATGACTGATGAGATTCACGCCTTGGAGGCTAACCATACATGGACCCTCATGCCTCTTCCACTTGGAAAGATCCCTATTGGGTGTAAATGGGTCTACAAAATTAAATATAAGTCGGATGGCAGCATTGAGCGCTACAAAGCCCGTCTCGTCGCCAAGGGTTACACACAGATGAAAGGTATTGATTATCATGATACTTTCTCACCCAATGCCAAACTCCCTACATTCCGCTACCTTGTTGCTCTAGCTGCTGCCTACTCTTGGTCTCTTCACCAGTTGGATGTTCATAATGCTTTTCTTCATGGTGATCTCAATGAAGAGATTTACATGACCCCACCTCCTGGTCTTCGGCGACAAAGGGAGCATTTGGTATGTCGCCTGAACAAATCTCTTCATGGGCTTAAACAAGCTTCGAGGCAATGGTTCTTTAAATTCTCACAGGCCGTTCAGTCAGCTGGGTACGTTCAATCAAAGGCTGATTATTCTCTCTTTACCAAACGGGAAGGCAAGTCTTTTACTGCTCTTCTCATTTATGTGGATGACATGTTGATTACAGGGAATGATATTTGTGCCATAAATTGCTTGAAGAAATTTTTGAATACCAAGTTTCGAATCAAAGACCTTGGTAATTTAAAATATTTCTTGGGCATAGAAGTGGCACATTCTAAATCAGGTATTTTTATTTCTCAACGGAAGTACTTGTTGGACATACTTAATGATGTGGGATTCCTTGGGTCAAGACCAGCCAGTTTTCCTATGGAGCAGAATCTTAAATTACTTCCTGATAAAGGTGACGTCCTTAATGACCCAGCGAAGTATAGACGATTGGTGGGTCGCCTTATTTATCTTACTATTACCAGACCAGATATTACATATTCTGTCCATATCTTGAGCAGATTCATGTACGAACCGCGGAAGCCTCACTATATATGAAACCGCACTCCGCTTCTTGAAGTATTTAAAGAATACTCCCGGACAAGGTCTCACGTTTTCCTCCAAAAATTCATTAAAATTGAAAGCCTTTTGTGATTCAGATTGGGGAGGATATCCTACTACATGCAGATCCACTACGGGATACTGTGTTTTCCTTGGCAATTCACTGATTTCATGGAAGAGTAAGCGTCAGAAGACAATGTCTTTATCTTCTGCAGAAGCAGAATATAGGGCCATGGCTGCAATATGTTGTGAGATTGCTTGGCTACAAAGCCTTTTTCGAGACTTGGAAATTCCCCACAAAGAACCGGCCACCTTGTATTGCGACAACCAAGCTGCACTTCACATTGCCGCAAACCCCGTGTTTCATGAACGTACACGTCACATCGAGATCGATTGTCATTTTGTTCGGGACAAAATTCAAGAAGGCAAGATTGTCACTGGTTTTGTTCCATCCTGGAAACAACTTGCAGACATTTGGGGAAGGAACAATTTCAGAATTTGTTAGGCAAGTTGGGAGTTCACGACATCCACTCACCAACTTGAGGGGGGGTGTTAAGAAAGTCAATGATTTACATTCCTAGAATAGAACGATTTTGTAGGATACTTTGTATATATATTTCTTTCCTAGTTTGCATTATTCTGTAAATCAATTACCCTGTTTCTAGGACTAGATATTAGGATCCTGTATTACAAATACTTGTAACTTATTATTCAGAAATCATCAATCAAGAAAATATTCTCTCATATCAAATTTTACATGTTTCACAAAAATAGGCTGGTTTTCCTTCAATCAACCAATGGACATGCTTGGTGTTATAAAGGTATATCATATGTGTTATAATATTTATTATGAAGTGTGTAGTACATCTATCATAAGAAGATTGTGAATGTATGCTTGTTTTCTATGGGTATACTATGGGCATATATTAATGAGAATGCACGAAGGTTTAATGCTGGAATATTTATCAATATATCATCTAGGGTCGAGGCCTATAATTTTGCTTCTTAGTTTGGTTTTTGGGTTTCAGATTTCAATTGAATCATTGGGTTTCTTAATGGATTGTGTGCAAGTTGATTGCTCCAGGATCTCATTTGAAGGTAATCTGCAATTTATATTTATTTCTGTTCTTTTTGTTTTCTCCAATTTTATTTACCCATCAGACCTTAAATCTCTGGATTTTTATGATGGTTTTGTTTGGTTATCCCAAAATTATTTGTATATGTACTGCAAATGCAGCTAAGATCAAGTAATTCTTCTTTGTATAGGTTTGTTTCCGACTATTGGTAAAATTTTCATGTTGCTTTACAAAGTAATCTGTATTTACTTTGTTTTTTTTTCCCCCAAATATTGTAGCTTTGCAAGCCCAGAGTACAGCTTAGAAGTCTAAATTTTGGTCAAAGCCAAGTACTAAACGATGATGTTTCCTTGCCAAATAGCCATATAGAAGTATTGTGATTTAATGAGGTTCTATTACTAGAAAGTAAGATGTTGTTAGCACCTATTTTTTTGGTTATTTTAATTACTTAGTGATGAGAGTACATTTTCTGCAGACTGCAACATCATATTCAAAGAGAGCATTGGAATGTGCAGCTTACCTTTGTATGGTCACATACTTGATGCAGTAAGTGATATCTTAAAATGAGGTTCTAGTGAAATCTCATTTTCTTATAATGTTAATAAATTATCTTATTGCCAGCCCATCTCCCTTCAAGCACTCTTGAAAAGGGAAGGGAAAAGGAATGACAAGAAAAAGTGAAAGCAAAGGAAGAAGAAATTAAGAAGGGAAAAGATAGTATTAAACGGTTTATATTGGTTGCCCTGTCTGATTTTTAGCTGCAAGGCTCTTGTAATTACAGTATTGTTTCCTGAAATAAGTTTAATTTAAATGAACATATAGACGGTTGCTGTGTCTGTTTTTTATCAGTATAATATATGTAACAAGGTTTTTCCCAAGTGTCCCTTGAAAATTTCAACTTGTAAATTTTCTTTTTGTATGATTTCAGGTTGCAGTGAAGGGAGCATCACTACAAAAAGTCATTCTTGAAATCGTAAAAGGAAAGTGGGAGCAGGAGAGGGACTAAGTTCTGCTTGTCACCATTGATGACTCTTGTAAGCATGTTGAGATTTATTAATTATTGCTTAAACAAGCATGCATTTGTAAGTGTGATTGTGCATGCAAAAGAGTATTATATGCCAAATTAGATATGGTAATTACATACTGCTTTTCAATCCTCTAAATGGGTCTTCTATCTTAAACAGAATTGATACATGCATGTCATATGACTCACTGCACATTAGCTTCCTACTATTTCGTATCTTTCTATTGGAATTTCTTAAACTTGGGAATGTATCTTAACACTGTTCTCTTAACATCCTACTTTTTGGGAAGCTTTTTCTTATTCTTTGTATTTGGAAGTCTAAGTTCCTGCTATGTGTTAGGACAAGGTTCTGTTGTGACAGTACCTAATTTTATTGCGTTTATTTTTGGGAAATATCTAGTCTTAGTAGCTAATAATTTGATGTAGGACAAGAAATGGTTTTGAAGATTGAGGACCGGACCTCCAGAACCTCCCTATGCGAAATCACCATTTTATGCAAATTGCCTTCACTGGAGGTCCGGTCTTCCAGTGCAAGGTCCGAACCTCCCCCTCCCAAAATTGCGATTTTCTGTTGCAGAGGTTTAGTTCTCCAGAGAAGGGTCCGGACCTCCCTCTCTAGAAATGTGAAAATGCGAAAGTGTTTTTTTCTTTGCCTTTTCTTTAATCAATCCATGTTCTTCTCTTTGTTGTCTCTTTTTTCCACATTTTTTTAATATCATCCTCTCTCTCTTTTATCATTACTTTCCCACTTCTTTGGTCATCTCCCACCTTTTTTTCATTCCTTATCATTTTTTTCCCCAACAACTCCCTCTCCAGAATTTTCGGAAGTGGCTCCTATTTTGGGTGGGTAAGTAGCTCCTATTTTAAAACTTTGGTTGTCTCATCCTTTCTTTAGCTTGCCTTTACATTTCTTTAATCTAAGTGTATTTTCCCTTTTATTTGTTTATTCTTACTTTGTTAGGTCTTGGTCTTCCATGATCAATTCCTTATGATGGCTTGTGTGTTTCCACCAGCAACTTGGTTGATTGTATGTGTTGTAACCTCCCTATAAAGGGGAAGCTTGAGTGTTTGTAATTATCAACTTATTATCAATCAAACTTGTGTTTTCTGAAATTTGCAAAGACTTTGGTTCTTTGGGTTCTGTCTTGGTGGATTCCAAGAGACGTTAGTGGATTCTAAGGAGGTTATACAAGCTAGGCTTTGGTTCTTTGTATTCTACTTTCTTTGTTCTTTTCTTTTATTTAAGCTTTTATATTTTGTTTTCTCAAAAGCATGTGTATTAAAACATAAGGTCGAGGAAGCCTACTTCTATCATCAAAGTTCTGAATCAGGTTCCCTAGTATTTTCATACTTAATATTATGAAAGGAAAAAGAATCCTATTGATTTTTTTTTATAGTAAATTTAAAATAATAGATGTAATTATCAGCTGGGGACTCCAAAACATACAACATCTTCTTGTCTAGATTAGTTGTTCTCCTTCCGAATGCTACTTGAGATTCTTACATTCATTATGGTAATCAATTAATCATACAGGTATCAATAGATCTTATCTCCAAAATATGTGCAACAAAGTAAGGAGGGGATGATAACAAAATCTTCTATAATGGGACTTTGGAAGATCACAAAATGAGTTGAAGGAACAAGTACTTTTTATAGTTTTTGTAACAAGTATTTTTTATAGTTATCAAGATACTTAATTACTTATAATTTTTTGGTTGTTAATTGGCAAGGGATGTGTGAATGGGTTTGCTATCTTGACTTTGTAAACTCCAATTTCATTTCAATTTTTGGTGATTATCAAGTTAGAATTAATTTTTACGAATTAAATTCATTAGAGTTTAATTTTCTTTAATTTTTTTGGAGATCAATTTGTTGTTTTGAGGTTACAGGAAATTATGATTAATCACTACGAGTCCATAGGATTTTTCGGGGAATTATTTGGAGTTCCGAGCTATTTTTGGTGATTTTACGAAGTTTGGAAAAACTAGAAAAATAGGAAAAGAAAAAAATTGAAAAAAGGGAGCTGATTGGACTGACGCATCCGCGACGTGTCACGAATGGATTGGTCAACACGTCTGACTGGGCGCTGACGAAGACATGCCCACGGAAGGCACCGTGTGCTGCGCCGCACGAAAAGGGATCCCACGTTTTAATCGTGGGCGTTGAAACTCATTTAAATGAGTTGATCTGGAGGAGGACCGATTCCAAGCCAAAGTTGGTCGCGCAACCGCATGTCTTCATGTGGGTCGACCCGCGGTTTTACTATGAGAGTAAACGGGCCACCAGCTGGGTTTTGTTGACCCAGTTCGGATTTTAAGCGTCTTTTAAGCATTTTTAGTGCAATTTGTCCCATATTGGAGATTTATAATTTTTTCCGACCCTCTAGTGCCTATAAATAGAGACCTTTGTCCTTTATTTTCACTTGCACCACCAAGTGAAGTTAGAGTTACTCACTCCTTAGTTCTTTGGGAGTCTCTGTAAGAAAAGAAATATCAAAAGGGAATAAACTTCCCATAGTTTAAAGTTTTAGGAGTGCAAGAATGAGTCCCTAGGAGTGGAGTGGAGTTTAGTTTTGGAGGTCTACAACTGGGTAAATATTTTATTATTTATGCTTTATTTATTTATTTTTAGGGTTTAATTTTAAGATGTATGCTTAGATTAATTAAGTATAATTTATTAATTAATTAAGCATGTCTAGCCTTGTTAATTTATTGATCTAATGCTAAATAGACTGAAATTGAGGAGAAAACAATCAAGCAAAACAAATTAACGGTAATGTAGATGGTGAAAATGGCTTGGAAGATGGTTGGTGTTCCCCGGGCTCTTAAGTGTTTCATGAGGCCTAGCAAGTGAGCTTGGAAAAAAACAATACTATTAAAAAAAAAAAAATCGGCCTGGAAAGTGAGCTTGAAGTGTGGGAGCTAAAGTCTCACAGGTTTTCATTGATTATTCATGCTACTCTACATGGTTACGTGACAATTGAAAAAACAATGTTGTTAACTGACAATCTGTAATTTGGTATTAGGTGGCACAGTAGCCTAATTTACTGACTTAAAACCACACTCAATAATAGGACCCCAATTTTCGTTTAAATGTTGAGTCAGTGACTGATCAACCAAACATAAATCTGAACCAATGTCACAAACTTATTACAAATGCATTCAACAACCAGGTGACAACCTAAACACTCAAATAACCCATCATAGTAGGCATGACAGTGCTATCAATAACTAAGGTAGTGTGTGGATAGATTTCCAAATTTCATTTAACATTCAAGAGTTTAAGTTATCATGCTCAAGTGTGAAGTATGTGTTCTGGTGTTTATGTTTCCATTTTAATAATAAGCAACACAAGAGAAACTAAGGTAGTGTGTGGATAGATTTCCAAATTTCATTTAACATTCAAGAGTTTAAGTTATCATGCTCAAGTGTGAAGTATGTGTTCTGGTGTTTATGTTTCCATTTTAATAATAAGCAACACAAGAGAAACAAAGAAGGTGGAAGACACAAAATTGTTCATCCAGAAATACCACTAAAGGGTTAAAAAACTGGGGGTCTTTTTTGGTTGACCGGGCAATCCACTATCAAGTGTTTCAATACAATGAATCACACAAACAAGCTCAATCACTTAAGTCCTAACTTTATGTGACAGCTTCTTACTCTTGTACATCCTTGTGCAAACATCTTGAACAAAGCAATCAGTCAATCATGTCATTACCAGCTCACTTATTAAGCTCTTCCATGCATAGCACAGACTACAACCAAGCACAGCGGATTCAACGAAAATGCAATGAGATACAAGTTTGGATTCTATAAAAATCATCTCCCTCAAGTTACAAAACTTAAAAAAGTCGATGGAGAATCCAAAATCTAAAATCTGTATGAGTATTTGATGATGATGAAGAACATATAAAGCAAACTCAGATTTTAAAAAACAAAACCAAGATTTTAGAAATCAATTTTTCATGAGAAAAATATTTTACCCTTACTGGTATAACTAGCACTCTCTTTCTCTCAATGCCCAAGGGATAAAAATGCAGAATGAAAGAGTCAAGAGAGAAGTGTGAACCGTACCTATCTTTTGATCAAATTCATTCTCACATAATTTGGATACTTAGAGGTTTTTTACTTTGTTTAGTTAGAAGACAAACCTAGCAAAAGGAATATCCAAGTATCATACCATAAAAGGATTATGATGAGAATGATGATGTGGCTGAAGAAAGAGTTTTGGCAAGAAGAATTTTAGCAAGAGAATATTTACAGCTCTGTGCGTGAGTATGTGTAAGGGATGATGAATAGTGCACATGAGAATGTATTAAAACATATAACTGAAAGCATGTGCACTGCACATGACTATTAAATCAAGAATGGGCTTACATAAATAATATTATATGACTAGTCTAATACCAACACCATTTAACACACGTAATGGGCTGAGATTGTTAACCATATTATAGGCCCAAATTCCAACACACACAACCTCATGGGCTCAGCACATGCCATTTTAAATAATGAAAACAAAACCTGAAAGCATTTTAAAGACTCATCAAACATGCAAAAATATAATGCATTAAATGCATTTTACCTTGGTCCACATGCTATGAGACTTTCAACTTGATTTCTTCATCCTATAAAAAACCATATGAAACTAGAATCTTAATTCTATTTTAGGGACAAGGATCATCTGCCAAGCTTTCTCTACTAGACTTGTGCCAAGCTTTTGATCTTGGCCATTGAAAGGATCCAATGCTTATGACTACACACTATTTTTAAGACCGACCTACCATATTTTTAAAAAATAAAACTAAAAGAATTATAAAAAAGAAATTAAAAAACTAAAAGAAAACAAATGCAGAAACAAATCCTAGCCCCATCCCCAACCCACCTCCCTCCCTCTCCGGCCAGCAGCCCCACCGCCAGCAACCCCTCGGCTGCATCTCTCTCTAACTCTCTTTGTTTTTTTCTCTCTCTGGTAGAGAAAGTATGGCAGAGGATCCTTGTCCTATCCTTTAATCTCATTTATGGTTTTCTGGTGCATGCGTATTGGGCAGTTGTACACATATGCTAGTTTCAGCAACCCATTCACTGCCAACAGATTACCTGCTAGTTAGGTAGAGCAAGAAGAAGAAGAAGGTGAAAAAGGAATTGTTAAAGCTGAGCTCTTTAGACGATTATCATGGCATGTGAGTGACTCTGGGGTTTTTTTGTCTGATGTAGTAAATGGGTTTTCAATGTTTTCTCATGTCATATACCTTGTTTCATTTAATTAGGAACTACAATGGAAAAGACTGGTGAGAGAACTTTGCAAAGAATAACTGGTGGCCGGAGAGGGAGGGAGGTGGGTTGGGATGGGGCTGGGATTTTTTTCTGCATTTTTTTTTCTTTTAGTTTTTTAAAATATGGTAGGTGAGTCTTGAAAATATTGTGCAATCATAACCATTGGATCCTTTCAATGGCCAAGATCAAAAGCCTGGCACACGTCTGGTAGAGAAAGTCTGGCAGAGGATCCTTGTCCCTATTTAAGAGCTTGTTGAATGTGGCAAATGTACAATTATTACGATGATTTTAGCAAGGAAAAGCCAATATACAAAATCCTAGAAATAACATAGTCATCGAGAACCCATATATTTTAAACCCATAAAAAAAAATTATACCAAAAGAAGAACGAATAAACCCTTCATTATTTATCCAAAAACAAATTAGAAAACTAATCAAATGAAAACTCCTAACTAATATCAGCACATTGCCCACAAACTTCAGCTTCATAATCCTCTATGACACCAATCCTATAAAAAGGCACGTTAAACTGATTGTTTTGAAAACCGACCATTCCCAACAGTTCTAATGCACATGCTCTATTATCATCATCAAATTTCCCTGTTTTGGTTTTTTCAATTGCATCCTCAAGGTTGTGCCTTAAATCGGTATAATATATTACACATTCCCAATCATGACACATTCACTCTTAATATTCCACCCATTGCAGTAGGTCGAAGATGGCTTTTATTATTTCTCTAATGAAGGATATCACGTCAAATTAATCTAATGCTAAATGGACCGAAAATGAGGAGAAAATAATCAAACAAAACAAAATAAATGAGAAATATGGGTCATTTTGATGGAGTTCGGTTGTAAAGTTTGTGGCTTATTGGTATGCATTTCGTGAGAATTGGTGGTGTAGTATTTATAGTAGTTTTGAATGAAAAATTGAAGTGGAGATTAGTCCAAGCACCCCTTTGAGTTAGCAAGGGTTTGGTCAAGTGTCTTACGAAGAGTGTAAAAGCTAGAGGGAAAACTCTGTTGTGATCCCGGGGCTCCAAGTATTTCCTCAAGCCTAGTAAGTGAGTTTGGGGAAAACAATATTTCTCCCAAAAAAAAATGGGGCTTGGCAAGTGATCATAGAGTGTGGGAGCTAAAGTCTCACCTGTTTAGCAATATGAGCATGCTTGACATTCCTTGACGACTTGGCTTGACCGGAGAAGTTTATGGTTGAACAGGTTTTGGGTAGAGTTTAGAAACGGCAATATAGATGGTGAAAATAGCTCAGAAGATGACTAGTGTTCCCCGAGCTCCAAGTGTTTCCTGAGGCCTAGAAAGTGAGCTTGATGAAAACAATACTATTCCAAAAACAATCGGGGTTGGAAAGTGAGTTTAGAGTGTGGGAGCTAAAGTCTCACACGTTTTTATTGATTATTCATGCTACTCTACATGGTTACGTTGCAATTGAAAAAACAATTTTATTAATTGATAGTCATCGCGAACCCATACATCTTAAACCCATAAAAAATAAAAATTCTACCAAAAGAATGATGAATAAACCCTTCATTATTTATTAAAAACCAAATTAGAAAACTAATCAAGTGAAAACCCCTAAAATAATATTAGCACATTGCCCATAGACCTCAATTACATATCCTTTAGGACACCAACCTTATAAAAAGGCATGTTGCACTGATCAGTTTGAAAACCGACCATTCCCAACATTTCTAGTGCACGTGCTTTATTATTATCATAAAATTTCATTTTTTTTTTATTTCTTCAATTGCATCCTCAAGGCGATGCCTTAAATCGGTATAATATATCACACATTTCCAATCATGACCGCTCCACTCTTGGTGATACACCCATGACAGAAGATCGGAGATGGATTTTATTGTTTCTCTAATTGAGGATATCACGTCAGATTGATCTAATGCTAAATGAAGTGTAAATGAAGAGAAGACAATAAAGCAAAGCAAAAAGAAACAGGAAATATTGGTCATTTTGATGGAGTTCAGTTGTAAAGTTTGTGGCTTGTTGTTATGCATTTGGTGGTATATTATTTATAGTAGTTTAGAATGAAAAACTAAAGCGGATTAAGCTTAGTCCGAGTACCTCTCTGAGTTAGTGAAGGTAGGTCCAAAGTCTTCCAAAGAGTGTAAAGGCTCTAGGGAAAACTCTGTTGTTCTCCTTGGGCTCCAAGTGTTTCCTGAGGCATAGTCAGTGAGTTTGGAGAAAAGAATACTTATAAAAAAAAAAATAGTGAGCTTAGAGTGTGGGAGCTAAAGTCTTACAGGTTCAGTAACATGAACATGCTTGACATTCCTTGATGACTTGGCTTGGAGAAGTTTATGGTTGAAGAGGTTTTGGGTGGAGTTTAGAAACGACGATGTACGTAGATGGTGAAAATAGCTTGGAATATGACTAGTGTTCCCCGGACTCCAAGTGTTTTTTGAGGATTAGCAAGTGAGCTTGGGGAAAATGATACTATTTCAAAAAAAAAAAATCAAGCTTGACAAGTGAACTTGGAGTGTGGAAGTTAAAGTTTCACAGGTTTTTTCATTGATTATTCATGCTACTCTACATGGTTACGTGACATTTGAAAAAACAATTTTATTAACTGATAGTCATCATGAACCCATACATCTTAAAAAAATTAGAATTTATCAAAAAACAAATTAGAAGAGTGAAAAACTCTTCATTATTTATCAAAAAACAAATTATAATTTAATTAAAATAATAACCCCTAAAATAATATCAGCACATTGCCCACAAACCTGAGCTACATAATCTTCTAGGACACCAATCATATGAAAAGGTACGTTACACTAATTGTTTTGAAAACCGACCATTTTAAATAGTTCTAGTGCACATGCTTTATTATTATCATCAAATTTCTCAGTTTTGATTTTTTCAATTGCATCCTCAAAGTTGTGCCTTAAAACGGTATAATATATCACACATTCCCAATCATGACCGCTCCACTTTTAATGTTCCACCTATCACAGCAGGTCGTAGATGGCTTTTATTGTTACTCTAATTGTAGATACCACGTCAGATTGATCTAATGCTAAATGGACTGAAAATGAGGAGAAAACAATCAAGCAAAACAAAATAAACGAAAAATATGGGTCATTTTGATGGAGTGCGGTTATATAGTTTGTGGCTTATTGGTACACATTTCATGAGAATTGGTGGTGTAATATTTATAATAGTTTAGAATACAAAATTGAAGTGCAGGTTAGTCCGAGCACCCCACGATCTGAGTTAGCGATGGTAGGTCTAATGCGTACGTTCTAAAAAGTGTAAAGGCTTTAAGGAAAACTCTGTTCTACTCCTGGGGCTGCAAGTGTTTCCTAAGGCTTAGTAAGTGAGTTTGGAAAAAACAATACTTCTCCAAAAAAAATCATGCTTGGCAAGTGATCTTAAAGTGTGGGAGCTAAAGTCTCATAGGTTTAGCAACATGAGCAAGCTTGACATTCCTTAATGACTTGCCTTGGAGAGATTAATAGTTGAAGAGGTTTTGGTTGGAGTTTAGAAACGGCGATGTAGATAGTGAAAATGGCTTGGAAGATGGCTAGTGTTCCCCAGGCTCCAAGTGTTTCCTGAGACCTATCAAGTGAGCTTGGGGAAAACAATACTATTAAAAACAAAATTCGGCTTGGAAAGTGAGCTTAAAGTGTGGGAGCTAAAGTCTCATAGGTTTTCATTAATTATTCATGCTACTCTACATGGTTATGTGACAATTGAAAAAAGTATTTTATTAACTGATAGTCATCGAGAACCCATATATTTTAAACCCATAAAAAAAAAATTCTACCAAAAGATGGATGAATAAACCCTACATATTTTATCAAAAAACAAATTAGAAAACTAATCAAATGAAAACCCCTAAAATAATATCAACACATTGCCTACAAACATCAGCTTCATAATCCTCTAAGGACACCAATCCTATAAAAAGGCACGTAACACTGATTGTTTTGAAAACCGACCATTCCCAAAAGTTCTAGTGCACATGCTTTATTATCATCATAAAATTTTCTATTTTTGATTTCTTCAATTGCATCCTCAAGGCTGTGCCTTAAATCGGAATAATATATCACACATCCTCAATCATGACAGCTTCACTCTTAGGGCATGTTTGGTACATCGTATTAGACTCTTGATATGAGTAAATAGTTTATGTCAGTTGTTTGGTGTCAATTTGTATTATTTAATTACCTGACTAAGTAAACCGGACTGGGCTTTTAATACTCTCCTTACCTGACTAACTAATACAGCCCACACACCTAAGATTAGATAATACACGCTTAATTATAAAAAATTGGGAAAACAAAAACACGCTGAAAACCAACATACGCTATTTTCATCTTCTTCTCCCTAGGGTTCTTCTCTGCTATTTTCTCCACAGGTTATTCTCTTCACTCTTCTCTAGATATTCATCTCTCACTCACTCTCTCTCTCTCTCTCTCTCTATCATACTCTCTCCAATATGCTTCTTCTTGCTTCTTCTCTATTCTTCTCTCTTCATCTTCGCTTTCTTTATATATTTCCTTTTTTATACATGGTGTATGATTATTTCTTCTTATCCTTTATTTTAGATTTATTCAATAGATCTTTTTATTACATTTTTTTGGGAAATAGGTTATGATTTTTTCTTCAAAGTTTTGCTTGGGCAGTGTTTTTCTTCAATTTCCACTAAGTTATCAAAAAATAAAAATAAAAAAATAGTCTGATCTGCTATCCGACGGAGCACCAAGCACAGTATAACTTAGTTACACTATTTATCTAGAACAGTACCAAATGCCTGATAATATTCTGAACAAACACTCAATACTCTCTTCAACAAATTAATACTATCTGATAGAAATTAGTCAGTACAGTCCAACGTACCAAACGAGCCCTTAATGTTCCACCAATGACAACTGGTCGAATATGGCTTTTATTGTTTCTCTAATTGAGGACATCATGTCAAATTGATCTAATGCTATATAGACTGAAAATGAGGAGAAAACAATCAAGAAAAACAAAAGAAACATGAAATATAGGTCATTTTGATGAACATCGGTTGTAAAGTTTCTGACTTATTGGTATATATTTCGTGAGACTTGGTAGTATAGTATTTATAGTAATTTAGAATGAAAAATTGAAGTGGAGCTTAGTCCAAGCACCCTTCTGAGTTAGCGAGGGTTGGTCCAGTGTCTTACGAAGAGTGTAAAGGCTCTAGGAAAAACTCTGTTGTGCTCCGGGGGCTCCGAGTGTTTTCTCAGGCCTAATAAGTGAGTTTGGGTAAACAATACTTCTTAAAAAAAAAAAAAATGGCACTTGGCAAGTGATCTTAGAGTGTGGGAGCTAAAGTCTCACATGTTTAGTAATATGAGCATGCTTGACATTTCTTGATGACTTGGGTTGGAGAGGTTTATACTTGAAGAGGTTTTAGGAGGAGTTTAGAAACGGCAATGTAGATGGTGAAATATTGGCCATTTTGATGGAGTTCGGTTGTAAAGTTTGTGGCTTGTTGTTATGCATTTCGTGAGAATTGATGGTATAGTATTTATAGTAGTTTAGAATGAAAAACTAAAGCGAAGGTTAGTTCAAATACCACTCTGAGTTAATGAGGGTAGGTTTTTGAGTGTTCTGAAGAGTGTAAAGGCTATAAGGAAAACTCTGTTGTTCTCCTTCGGCTCCAAGTGTTTCCTGAGGCCTAGCAAGTGAGCTTGAGGAAAACAATACTATTCCAAAAACAATCGGGTTTGGAAAGTGAGCTTAGAGTGTGGGAGCTAAAGTCTCACTGGTGTTCATTGATTGATAGTCATCACGAACAATTGAAAGACACGTAACATCTCCATAACTGATAGTCTACATGGTTACGTGACAATTGAAAAAATAATTTTATTAACTGATAGTCATCGCAAACCCATACATCTTAAACCCATAACAAATAAAAATTCTACTGAAAGAAGGATGAATAAACCCTTCATTATTTATCAAAAATCAAATTAAAAAACTAATCAAATGAAAACCGCTAAAATAATATTAACACATTGCCCACAGACCTCAGTTATATATCATCTAGGACACCAACCCTATAAAAAGGCACATTGCACTGATCGGTTTGAAAACCGACCTTTCTCAACATTTCTAGTGCACGTGCTTTATTATTATCATCAAATTTCCCTTTTTTTATTTCTTCAATTGCATCTTCAAGGCGATGCCTTAAATCGATATAATATATCACACATCTCTAATTATGACCGTTCCACTCTTGATGATCCACCAATGACCGTAGGTCGGAGATGGCTTTTATTGTTTCTCTAATAGAGGATATCACATCAGACTGATCTAATGCAAAATGGAGTGAAAATGAAGAGAAGACAATCAAACAATACGAAAAGAAACGGAAAATATGGGTCATTTTGATGAACTTCAGTTGTAAAGTTTGTGGCTTGTTGTTATGGTATAGTATTTATAATAGTTTAAAATGAAAAACTGAAGTGGATCATGGTAAATCCGAGTACTTCTCAGAGTTAATGACGAAAGGCACGTAACATCTCCATGACTAATAGTCTACATGGTTACGTGACAATTGAAAAAATAATTTTATTAACTTATAGTCATCGCGAACTCATACATCTTAAACCAATAAAAACTAAAAATTTTACCAAAAGAAGGATGAATAAACCCTTTATTATTTATCAAAAATCAAATTAGTAAACTAATCAAATGAAAACCCCTAAAATAATATTAGCACATTGCCCACAGACCTGAGTTACATATTTTATAGGACATCAACCCTATAAAAAGGCACATTGCACATATCAGTTTAAAACCCGACCTTTCCCAACATTTCTAGTGCACGTGCTTTATTATTATCATCAAATTTTCATTTTTTTTTAATTTCTTCCATTGCATCCTTAAGGCGATGCCTTAAATCGGTATAATATATCACACATCTCCAATCTTGACCGCTCCATTCTTGGTGATTCACCCATGACAGCAGGTCGGAGATGGCTTTTATTGTTTCTCTAATAAAGGATATCACGTCAAATTGATCTAATGCAAAATGAAGTGAGAATGAAGAGAAAACAATCAAACAATATGAAAAGAAACAGGAAATATGGGCCATTTTGATGGAGTTCAGTTGTAAAGTTTGTGGCTTGTTGTTATGCATTTCGTGAGAATTGGTGTTATAGTATTTATAATAGTTTAGAATGAAAAACTGAAGTGAAGGTTAGTCCTAGTACCTCTCTAAGTTAGTGAGGGTATGTCTAGAGTGTTTCGAAGAGTGTAAAGGCTGTAGGGAAAACTATGTTGTTCTGCTTAGGTTCCAAGTGTTTCCTGAGGCCTAGAAGGTGAGCATGGGGAAAAAAAAAAAACTATTTCAAAAACAATTGGGTTTGGAAAGTGAGCTTTGATTGTGGGAGCTAAAGTCTCACATGTTTTCATTGACTGATAGTCATCGCGAACAATTGAAAGGCACGTAACATCTCTATGACAGATAGTCTACATGGTTACGTGATAATTGAAAAAATAATTTTATTAACTAAGAGTCATCGCGAACCCGTACATCTTAAACCTATAAAAAATGAAAATTCTACCAAAAAAAGGATGAATAAACCCTTCATTATTTATGAAAAATGAAATTAGAAAACTAATCAAACGAAAACTCCTAAAATAATATTAGCACATTGCCCACAAACCTCAGTTACATATTTTATAGGACACCAACCCTATAAAAAGGCACATTGCACAGACCTTTCCCAACATTTCTAGTGCACGTGTTTTATTATTATCATCAAATTTCCTTTTTTTTATTTTTTTCAATTGCATCCGCAAGGCGATTCCTTAAATCGGTATAATATATCACACATCTTCAATCATGACCGCTCCACTCTTTGTGATCCACCCATGACAGCAGGTCGAAGATGACTTTTATTGTTTCTCTAATAGAGGATATCACGTCAGATTGATCTAATGCAAAATGCAGTGAAAATGAAGAGAAGACAATCAAACAATGCGAAAAAAAAAAACAGGAAATATAGGCCCTTTTGATGGAGTTCGGTTGTAAAGTTTGTGACTTGTTGTTATGCATTTCGTGAGAATTAGTGGTATAGTATTTATAGTAGTTTAGAATGAAAAACTGAAGCGAAGGTTAGTCCAAGTACCTCTCTGAGTTAGTGAGGATAGGTTCTGAGTGTTCTGAAGAGTGTAAGGGTTCTAGGGAAAACTTTGTTGTTTTCCTTGAGATCCAAGTGTTTCCTAAGGCCTAGTAAGTGAGCTTGGGGAAACCAATACTATTCCAAAAACAATCGGGTTTGGAACGTGAGCTTAAAGTGTGAGAGGTAAAATCTCACAGGTGTTCACTGACTGATAGTCATCGCGAACAATTGAAAGGCATGTAAAATCTCCATGACTAATAGTCTACATGGTTACATGACAATTGAAAAAATAATTTTATTAACTGATAGTCATCACGAATCCATGCATCTTAAACCAATAAAAAATAAAAATTTTACCAAAAGAAGGATGAATAAACCCTTCATTATTTATCAAAAATCAAATTAAAAAACTAATCAAATGAAAACCGATAAAATAATATTAACACATTGCCCACAGACCTCAGTTATATATCATCTAGGACACCAACCCTATAAAAAGGCACATTGCCCTGATTGGTTTGAAAACCGACCTTTGTCAACATTTCTAGTGCACGTGCTTTATTATTATCATCAAATTTCCCTTTTTTTTTTTAATTTCTTCAATTGCATCCTCAAGGCGATGCCTTAAATCGGTATAATATATCACACATCTCCAATCATAACTGTTCCACTCTTGGTGATCCACCCATGACAGAAGGTCGGAGATGGCTTTTATTGTTTCTCTAATAAAGGATATCACGTTAGATTGATTTAATGCAAAATGGAGTGAAATTGAAGAGAAGATAATCAAATAATACGAAAAGAGACGGGAAATATGGGCCATTTTGATAGAGTTCGGTTGTAAAGTTTGTGGCTTATTATTATGCATTTAGTGAGATTTGATGGTATAGTATTTATAGTTATTTATAATGAAAAATTGAAGTGGATCAAGATAAGTCTGAGTACCTCTCAGAGTTAGTGAGGATAGGTCCAGACTTTTCCAAAGAGTGTAAAGTTTCTAGGGAAAACTATGTTGTTCTCCTTGGGTTTCAAATGTTTCTTGTGGCCTAGTAAGTGAGTTTGAGGAAAACAATACTTCTAAAAAAAAAAAAAATTGTGAGCTTAGAGTGTGGGAGATAAAGTTTCACAAGTTTAGCAATATGAGCATGCTTGACATTCCTTGACGACTTGGCTTGTAGAAGTGTATGGTTGAAGAGGTTTTGGGTGGAGTTTAGAAACGGCGATGTAAATGGTGAAAATGGCTTGGAATATGGCTAGTGTTCACTGGACTCCAAGTGTTTTTTTAGGCTTAGCAAGTGAACATGGGAAAACAATACTATTCCAAAAAATATCAGGATTGACAAGTGAGCTTAAAGTATGGGAGCTAAAGTCTCACAGGTTTTTTCATTGATTATTCATGCTGTTCTTCATGGTTACTTGACAATTGAAAAAATTATTTTTTTAAATGATAATCATCAAGTACCCATGCATCTTAAACCCACAATAAAAAAAAAATTATACCAAAAGAATGATAAATAAACCCTTCATTATTTATCAAAAAACAAATTAGAATTTAATCAAATGAAAACCCCTGAAATAATATCAGCACATTGCCTACAAATCTCAGCTACATAATCCTCTAGGACACCAACCCTATAAAAAGGCACGTTACACTGATTGTTTTGAAAACCGATCATTCCCAATAGTTCTAGTGCATGTGCTTTATTATCATCCTCAAATTTCTTAGTTTTGATTTCTTCAATTACATCCTCAAGGTTGTGGCTTAAATCGGTATAATGTATCACACATCCCCAATCATGACCGCTCTACTCGTTATGTTCCAACCATAACAGCATGTCGTAGATGGCTTTTATTGTTTTTCTAATTGAAGATATGACATCAGATTGATCTAATGCTAAATGGACTGAAAATGAGGAGAAAACAATAAAGCAAAAAAAAAGAGGGAAATATGGGTCATTTTGATGGATTTCGGTTGTAAAGTTTGTGGCTTATTGGTATGCATTTCGTGAGAATTGGTGGTGTAATATTTATAGTAGTTTATAATGAAAAAGTGAAGTGTAGGTTAGTCCGAGCACCCCTCGATCTGAGTTAGCAAGGGTAGGTCCAATGTGTTCTGAAGAGTGTAAAAGGTTTAGAGAAAACTTTGTTGTACTCTTGGGACTTCAAGTGTTTCTTGAGACCTAGTAAGTGAGTTTGGGAAAAACAATACTTCTCCAAGTGTTTGACATGAGCATGCTTGACATTCCTTGATGACTTGCTTGATGACTTGGCTTGGAGATGTTTATGATTGAAGAGGTTTTGGACGGAGTTTAGAAACAGCGATGTAGATGGTGAAAATGACCCTACACAAACATTATGTATGTATGATAACTATGACGGTAACTTGAACCTATAAGTAATTGGCCCTACACGCACAATAACCCTGAAAGGTCCGAAAATTGAGCAGCCAACTTCCTTGACCTTTGAAACGATGAATTCCTTTCTGAGGACTGACTTTGAGAAACAAAAAATCTCCAACTTGATATTTGATTGGCTTCCGTAGTGGTTTATCAACATAAGACTTTTTTGTAATTCTCGATCGGTAGTTTTTAGTCGACTCTGAATCACTTTTACCTTTTCAATCGTTTCTATGACCACTTCAGGTCCTAATGAGATTCTTTCATCCAATTTTGCCCAAAAGAGTGATGATCTGCATGGTCATCCATACAAGGCTTCGAAAGGAACCATCATAATACTACTTTGATAAAGGTTCTTTACGAATTGAGCTAATGGCAGATATTCACTCCACTTGCCAGTAAAATCCAAGATACAAGCTCATAACATATCCTCATGAATCTAAATAACTCTTTCAGATTGTCCATTCATATGTGGATGATAAGCAATACTTGAGTCGAGTTGAGTCCCTAGTTATGCTTATAACTTTTTCCAAAGTCGAGATGTGAATTGAGAATCTCTATCTGATACTATAGTCTTTGGAATTCCATGTAGTTGTACTATTTCTCCAATGTACAACTGAGCAAAATAACCAATAGGTGAATCCATCTTTATTGCCAGAAAGTGTGCAGACTTAGTGACTCGATCTACCAAAACCTAAATTCCATTGTGACCTTTCACTGATCTCGGTAAATCAGTGATGAAATCCATAGTGATATTCTCCTTCTTCCATTCGGTTACAAGTAGTGGTTGTAGTAATCTTGATGGCTTATGATGTTCAACTTTCACTTGTTGATATATCGTACACTTCTTAACAAAATCAATCACTTCTCGTTTCATTCCTTTCCACTAATAAATCCTTTTCAAATCTCGGTACAGATGTGATTCGTATAGAATCAAATAAAAAAGTCCTTCATCCTATGGTACTACTAATCTTTGCTTGTATCGTAATCCATTGTCCACATACAATGTGCATCCTTCCATTGCTTCTCTTGAAATGATCTTCTTTTTTATCTTTTGAAGTTCAAGATCTACTGCTTGCTTCTGAAGTATTTCTTTCTCCAATGGTGATTCAATCTTTAGTCATATGAGAACACCATCAAATAACATTTCAATGTCAAATTCATGGAGAGTTTATAGTAATTCTCTTTATGCCAAGAGTAGCTTCGTCATTGTCTCTCTTGTCTTTCTACTCAATGCATCAGGGAAAATGAAAAGGTTCGTCCTTAAGAATCATGAAAGTAACTATCCAACCCATGATCTTCAGTTAGCAACAGTAGTACACGCATTGAAGATTTGGAGATGTTACTTGTATAAAATCAAGTTCATAGTATTTTCGGATCATAAGAGTCTGAAGTACATATTCACACAACGTAACTTAAATTTGAAACAAAATGGATGAAATATATCAAGGATTATAATTTCAAGTAGGAGTATCATCCTGGAAAGGTATTTGTGTTATTTTAGTTATTACACGTGTTGATTTTCTTTTTAAAAGTATACTTTTTCCTTAGGCTAACACAAGGAAAGGTTTGATGTAGTTGTTAAGGCTAAGATGTAAGGAGAGGAGGTTAGAGGTTCGAGGCTTGAGGCTTGATGGAGCGCTTTCTTTTTGTTCATTTTACCTTTAAATTCTTACCTTAGGTGATGTCATAAGGAGGGAGAGCCAATTGAACAAAGAAAAGAAACCTGTATTAATAGAGATGGTATTAAGGGATAAGAGATGAGGAAAAATTAGTTTTAAAGACTAATTAGTAGGTTGCGGCATGATTAAGGAAGAGGAGGGTGCGAGTCCACTTAGGTTGATTCACTTACCTTAAAAAAGGTTTCAAGCTTTAGTTTTTCTAAACGTGCTTTACCAGAGTGAAAGTGTGTGTGTGTGTGTGTGTGAGAGAGAGAGAGAGAGAGAGAGAGAGAGAGAGAGAGAGAGAGAGAGAGAGAGAGTGAGCATCCACATTGGGAATAAGGTAAGCCAACGTTCAAGTTCTTAGAAAAAAAAAAAAAACCTCCAAAAACATTACGTAGGTGCTTCTTTAAATTTTTTTATTATGTTTTTTAGGAGGGTGAAACCTTTGGGAGTCATGAAAGTTAAGGTAAGGATTCATTATTTTTTGTTCATGAGTTATTGTTGATTTTAGGGTTCTCTAGAAAATCAAATAGATTTGTAAGAGGTTAAAAATTTCACAAAAACCTATGTCATACATTAGATAAGTAAAGGGTTTTTTTTTTCATATTTAGTACCTAAACTTTGACCCTTGTCTTAATGTGATACCTAAACTTTTATTTCTCCCAATTGAGTACCTAAACTTTTATTTTGTGTCTAATAGGTACCAAAATGAATTTCTGTTAAAATTGTCAACAAAAGTTAAGGGCAATATAGTCACTAAAAAAAATTATATTTTAATTATTTTCTTTATATGTTTAAAATTATAAAAAAAAACACAACAAATAAAAAAAAACAAAAAATTATAATTAAAATATAATTTTTTTGAAGTGACCATATTGTCCCTAACTTCTGTTAACAATTTTAACAGAAATTCACATGGGTATCTATTAGACACAAAATAAAAGTTTAGGTACTCAATTGGAACAAATAAAAGTTTAGGTACCACATTAAAACAATGGTTAAAGTTTAGGTACTAAATATGAAANNNNAATAAAAAAAAAAAAAAAAAAAAAAAAAAAAAAACCCATAAGTAAATGAAGAATCTGTGAAAATGCGTTTGTGGCCAAAATGGAACCGCACCTAGCATGAAATGTGTCCTCAAATTTGTTCCAGATCGCAATTAAAAACTTGTTTAAACTAGTAGATTTTATTTAAGGATGGTCGAAAACAAGTTTCTCATGTATATATACTTGGATTTAATTTTAAAACAAGAAATCAAGCCAAAACTAGAGGTGGGAATGGGTCAGTTTTACCGACCATTACAGACCAACGAACCCATTATCGGCCAGCCAATAATTCTACCAACAACAGACCCACCAAGTCGGACTGATAATATCAATCGACCCATCAAAGTTGGTTCGGATGTTAGTTTTGAAATTGATCAAATGTTAGTCTAATAATTCCAACCGACCCACCTATATCGGCCTTATTGGCAACTGACTCGCAACCGACCCACAATGAGTGGGTCGGTTGTTGGTTATCAAAATTGCCTTATTGGCCTTGTTGGGTCAGGTCAGTTGTTTGGCCGATATGCAACCAACCCGACTCAGTCCCACTCCTAGCCAAAACTATGACTTCAAATCCTAAAAATCATTTTGAGCCTCGATTTCTATATCAAATGAGCAAGAAATTAAAAATAAAATTTGTTTTACAAAGTCCATAGATTTTAATCTTTCAGCAACATTTTTCCTTAAGGAAACATATTTTTCAAATTGAAAATTTTGGTTTTATTGACAAATTTAAACCCATGGCAAAAAAAAGACAAATTTAAACCGGGTACAAAGGGTGGGCAAAATCGGTTCAAACCACCTGACCAACCCAACCAAATTGGGTTGGATTGGTCCAATTTCTGTCACCCAAAAAATGGAGGTCGGTTTATAACCCAACTAACCCGACCGCCAATGGGTTGGTTAACGGGTTGGGCTCTCAAATAACCGATCAAACCGACTAGCCCGACCTAAAAAAAATTATATATTTAAATATAGGGTGCTGCTATTCGGACCCAACTTTTTTATTAGTAACCCCAACACTTTAATAAAAATATAATTTCCAATTCTATCTTAATATAAATTGACCTTTAAGGACTTAACCATTTACTTAAAAAAAATAAAATTAACTTGAATCTATACCCAACATCAATTATCCACTTACATCTCCACTCAAATCTCTATCAAAACCCTAAACACATTATAACACTCTCCATATTGCCGAAAACAAGTTTAAAATTGATGAATGGACGGTTAAAATGCGGTTTGGGAGTCTTTAAATGAAGTATTATCATCATTCCTTTGAGTTTTAATAGACTAAATGCTTATTTTCAAATTAAATTTAAAATCGCAACATGTTCGATACACCAAAGCCGAACATGGTATAAGTCATTCGACAATAACGCACCGAACATAGTGTTGTCCATTCGGCCACAAACTACCGAACACCTCTAGGAAATTTAAAAAAAAAAAAAGGTGTTCAGTGGTTACCAACCGAACATCCTTCTACCCGTTTGGTTGTACACCACTGAACATCCTTCCACCCGTTTGGTTGTGTGCCGCCAAACAAAATTTGAAATTTTTTTTCAAAACCCTCCCCTTTGTGTTCAAGTTCGACGTTAAACAACTAGGATTCAAACTATTGCAACCCAAAAATAAATTATTTGATGTAGAGGGCAATGGGTGATGGTGATGGTGTTGGGTGCATTGTTAGGTATAAAGAGTAGGAATATATTGAGTTTGTTTGTTATGTTTTTAGTAAGGGTATTTTTGGAAAAAATGTTGGGTGTACTAATAAATTTTTAAAATTGAAGGCGGGTATAAAGAGTGTGTTGGGGGTACTGATAAAAAAGTTGGGTTTGAATAGCGGCACCCTTAAATATAGACTTGGCAACACATTTTTGGTTAGTTTTAGACTTATTGTGGTCCTTACTTGGTATCAAATATACGTGACATATGCATAATGAGGTGATAAATCTAAGGAGGGGGCTAAGCACACCACCATTTTGTGCTGAGTTCACCACCCTTGCTGAGTTCACCACCCCCATGTATAATTTTTTTAATTTCTACTGAGTTAACCACCCTAAAATGACAGAAATACCCCTAATTTCACAAAATACATCATTTTTACTATCTAAACCCACCTACCCCACCCAAAACAAACCCCCACCAGTATACCCACCCTTGCCTACCCGCAGACCCCACCCCCTGGCCTACCCGCAGACCCCACCCCCGCCTACACGCCACCAGTCGCCGGTCCTCCCCGCTGTCGCCGGTCCTCCCCTCCACCGCCGATTCCTCCTCTGCAATTTCAGGTGGTTCCTTTCTCCCTTTTACTCTCCCTTACTCACTCTCTGTCAACACTAAAATTTTCGGGTTTAAGGTTGTATAATGCATTAATATATATATATATTTGGCCTTCCAATTACACAGATATGTGATATTTTAGAGAAATTAGAATGAGACTTTGAAAGTGGGTGTCTGCAAAATAGGATCTGATTTCGAATTTCATTCGGTATTGGTGTACTGAAATTTCTTAACTTGTTCGGAAGTATACTGTCGAATTATTTCAAAAAATTCGACAGTATACTTCCGAACAGAATTTGGTGGAAATGTGTTTCCAAATTCATTCGGTAGTTCAGTTTCGAATTATTTACATTTATTCGGTAGATATCCTCCGAAAAATCAAATGTCATTCAGTGGGTCTCTGTCGAATGAATATATTGATTTAACTGTTGCTGGTTCCATTCGACGGGCATCTGTCGAAACATTGATATATGTTCAGTGGGTGTCTGTCGAATGGATCTTAATATTTCGGTGGACGTCTACCGAATAGATCTGAAATCTTCGGTAGACATCTGCCGAATGACATGAATATAAAATATTTTTACATACACTTTTTCTTTTATTCTATATTTCATGATAACTTATATTCTTTGTATTCTAAACATGATTTCAATTTTTGAATATAGGTATGGATAAGAGAGGGGCATCTAGAGGTAAATCTGCTCGAGCCGAAACTTGTAGAGGTAGATCTTCTAGAGGTGGTGCTGCAAATGAAGATCGAACACGTCCTACAGCTTCAGAGAGGCGTAGGAGGACGGGCAAAACAATTTACGAAGAGAGGGGGGATGATGTCCAGCCGGAAGAGAAAGTAATAGAAGATGACAACAATGATCCAGATGGGCCTTTCCCTGGAGGTCCCACTGATATGTCATTGCTTAGGAGCTTCAACAGTCACATTGCTGCCTCCATTTGGAAAAATGAGGTATTAGAGATTATACATAATGACTTATATAATTTAAAATTTTATAACTATATAGTTTGCAATATTGTAATTGACTTGTGGCTTGTTTTTGAAAATAGGAACGTGAGCCCCTAAGATGCATGTCCAAAACAACAAAGCTGCGCACATGGGACTTGTGGAGTAGAAATGATAATAACAATGTGAAGGGGTATGTGATTAGATCTGGGCTCGGACCACTGGTGTCATGCTCGTACCGTACTGTTGATAAGGTAGTGGTCTCAGCCTTTGTTGAGAGGTGGCAGCCTGAGACTAATACTTTCCATATGCCATTCGGTGAGATGACCATCACACTAGATGATGTGTCAAACATTTTGGGAATTCCGGTTGTGGGTTTATCACTTTCTACACCCCCTCATGATCATATTGCATCAAATTTGTTATTGAGAACATACTTAGGGGTGAGTGAGGCAGATGCCACATCGGAGTTGGATGACTATTCTGGTGAGTATGTGCGTCTCGAGTGGTTACGGTCGAGGTTTGGCCATGTGTGTGATACAGATGATGATGAGCTAGTGAGGTGTGCTGCTAGAGCCTATTTATTGTTCTCATTGGGATGTACCCTTTTTGCTGATAAGACTGGCACAAGGGTACAAGTCCAGTATCTACGATTACTTACTAATCTCGACACCACTAGCCATTATGCATGGGGTGCAGGGGCCTTATCTTTCCTATATCGGCAGTTAGGTGTTGCTTCTAGGTCTAAGGCTAAGCAAATGTGTGGATATATGACCTTCTTGGAGGCATGGGTGTATGAGCATATGCACCATATTGTTAGTCCGGGCTATGACATTAACTACTTAGAGAGTAGCCCCCGTGCACTCCGATGGACTCCGAGGAGGGATACCGGGACAACTTGTGAAGATGTGCAGAAACTGAGACAACGACTTGACGATTTGAAGGCGGATGAGGTATATATTTATAGTGATAATGAAAAATTAGACTTAATTTTGCATTTGTTGCTCTTGGATGAATTATTTGATACTAACTTATTTTTGTTTTTTTTCTTTCTTCAGGTTATATGGGAACCCTACAAATCCAGTAGACAACAACATCCATTACTAGATGTGGCATTTTACACAGGATTGATCAAGTGTTTCGACATTGTGGAGCCGTATTATCCGGAGAGAGTCTTAAGGCAATTTGGACGGGTACAAACGATCCCCCCTGCACCACGTGCTCCTCAGCGTGGTGGACGATGTGCTTATGCACAATCGTACAATCCCTTTTACGAGTACTTTGATAGTACGTGGGAGAGATGGCCGGACCACTTATTGTCTGAAGATAGTCGCAGTGTACCAGTGAAGGCTCCATCTGACACCGTTGACGGCTACCTCCAGTGGTTCCATTATGTATCTCATCCGTACATCTAAAATCCAGCACTTCGGACTGCATTTGACCCCCACAGGACCGTGGCACCAGGATTTGGCAGGGTATGGATCCAAAGGCTTAAATTTTGAAATTGGTGGTGAAAATTGTTTATTTAGGCTCAAATTGGCTTATATTTTGACAGGGTATATAAATTGTTGCTTATATATGATTTTGTTACTTACAGGACTGTGTTGACCGTATGTTGCATATCACTCGCCCTATTGTGGCATTGGGCGAGGATGAGGCCATAAGGCGTCCCTCTCACCTTTACAGGGCGATTGACAGTCTGCAACATATCTTGGAGGGCACACACTTGAGCAACACCATGACATACCAGCGCCGCACTCGGCAGTGATCACTTGCTTTCATGTTCAGAAGTGTTTTTGATATGGCTGTCATTTTATAGACATGAATCATAATTGGTTGGCAGACATGGATTATGGACAAGTTGATTTTAGGTAAATGTAAGAAAATGGTGGCTTGATAACTCGTAGGTATCATATCATGTACTATTATGGACAAGTTGATTTTAGGTAAATGTAAGAAATTGCATAAAAACAATCCGAACAAATATCAGAACACCACATATTATGATTGAAAGGGACAAAAACGTCATAACCACATATTATGATAATATTATGCATGAGTCAATAGCTAATAAAGGTTAATATCATCTCACATACATGGTACGTACGCCATAAAGGTTAAAAACAAATCACTAGGTTTAATTCAGTTGAAATTCAATCATTATCAAGAGACATAATTTCCGGCATAGGCACGTCACCATTAATTCGCTTGAACTCCTCAAGGCGATTTTGATATCCAATGTACCAACCACGTGCGGCATACCCGTCGGCATGTTTATGCCAATCATCTAAAATAGGTGGCATAGGATGGCCCAGGGACAAGTGTACCTACGCATATTAATTAAGTGAATAATTTAGCAATGACAATATTTCTACTATAAATTTACAATTACACAATCTATAGACGTACCTGTACAAAATGATCACCGTTGACAAAACCAATGCAAATCCCACGGAGCTCAACGTCCTGATGTGCTTCTGAGTGTGCATATAGTGGGAGACATGTTAGGCATAACGATCTACATAAATGGATCACGGTTACACCATAACATGTGGCTATAATATATCCCATCTCGGGCATGGTCATCCAATGATCTCTGGGTGCAGGGGTGTCATCAAAATAGTCAAGTACCCTCTGAAACTCCATAACTCGCTCGCGCACATGGAAAACTGACTCAAACAAAGCCGGTGTATGTAGCAGTGTCCTGGATAAGTCTGTGCGTACCTTTCGCCAAGCATCCACTCCAAATCCCATAGCTGCAGCTACAACTCTATATCCACAATTACCATCTGGTAAGACGTCGGTTACACCAGAAATGTACGGTCTCATGATGGGTTGAAACTGGTCTATATACCGATGTGGCTGAGCAAATGGAATGGGCGAACTCGTCTTCACTTTGTTGGCCCGTTTTTTTAGTTTCTTTTTTGGCGAGGTACAGCCAACATTGCCAATGGACGGTGAGGGTGAATGACTGTCACAACCGGAAAGTACGTACTCAAATGCGGATGGCAAACGCCTAGTAGAGGTTTCAGCTTTACTTGGGCGGCCCCTAGTCTTGGTCTTCACTTGTGGTTCCCTCAGAGTAGTGGAACTTGGATTCATAAGCTCTTCTAACTTCAAACTTATGTGCTTCTGGGTGTCTGCATCTTGCTCTTCCATCCATTTTATTAGTCTATCTACTGTGGCATTAACTGGAGGATCTGAGAGTTTTGTGACCTCCGGTTCCCTATTGTAATCCAACTTTCTCCAATAAGGATGAAGGGAGTCAAGTGGAATAGGCCGGTTACGTCGTCTATACGACAAAATCTCATGTGCACATGGCAACTCGTGTGTCCGACGAATGGTGCAATCACATGGTAAGGCACCTCCAATCCATTCAGCCCTGTACAATATGAAAGAAGTGAATAAATTATTGGTACAAACTAAATAAGTGTTTAATGCGTAGAATGAAGGTTAGTTAGTGAAGGTACCTCCTTATCTCACAACCAATTATATTCAATGCTGTATCTGATACATAGCCTAACAATTCCTTCATCTCCTCATGTTTCCTGACACTATGCTGGATAAAACAACGGCTTTTCTCAAATGATGCCTTAATGTGTGTATGCTGCAACTCTATCAATGTATGAATATGCTGCCATGATAACTCAAAACTAAGCTGACTAGTGCCAAGTTCCTTCTTTAACCTTGAATGTGCACTTTCAGCCCTGTTCGTAACAAGAAGTTAGTATGTGTGTCTAAGCATATAACAAGTTAATGATAACAAAAATAGACTACCTGTTCGAAGTGGTGTTACCAAGGTGCATACAAGCATCTGTCCATGCAGCCACAAACCTCTCCTTATAAGGTATCAACCAACTATCCTTAATGTACTCAATAGCTCCGGCGTATGAACAAAAGTTGGTTTCCATGTCACGCAAACGACTCACATACTCATCCTCGCTCTCCGATCCAACCAAACAATTCCAGGCACCATTAAACTTCTCCCAATGGTCAACCGTACCAAACAACTTCCTGCAATTTTTCAACACATTTTTGCTAATGTGCCATCTACACAATAAATGTCTGGCACTAGGAAACACTTTAGGGATTGCAGACATGAGTGCTAGTTCCCGATCCGTGACAATCACGTTAGGAAGACAGTCATCATTCAATAAAGACCGTACTCTACCCAAAGCCCATGTATAATTATCCTCCTTCTCAGAACATATATAAGCGAATGCAACAGAGAATGTCATGCTAGTGGAAGTCACACCCACAATCTCAAAAAGTGGCCAACGGTACCTATTAGTCTTATAAGTGCAATCCATTATCAGTACATGCGGAAATGCACGTAATATATCAACACTCTCAGGATGAGTCCAAAACAGGTCAGTCACAACATCACCAGAACTTCTATGCCACTCAACATAATTATGTTCTCTCAGCTTAGTTAGCAATACTTGCATCTCTGATCTACCGGCCCTCTCGATGACCCGATGTTTTTGCCTGGCATTGTATACTGTCTTGATGATTGATGTATTATGTGGATTCTTACTTTTTATGGTCTTCAATATATCTTTCGGTTTCACCAAAGTCTTGGACAAAGCCACTAACAATGAATTCTCTTCTTCAGTTAATCTGCCTGCGAATGAATGCCCTTCAATATACTCTGAAACTACATGGTTATGCACTCCACATGCAACCTCCAACTCCCATTGATCACCACATCCAGTGTTCACCGCCTTCAACGAGAATGGACATCCACATTTCTTCGAACGGGTGTCCTTAGAGTCATCAGAAACCGGTTGCTTACGGCTAGCAGCATCGGATGTTTGGTCGCCTGAATCTGACTTGATGACTTCCTTGATCTATTTGGCTCATATTGACCATTTCTCTCACAAGCAAATTTGATCCAAGCTCTCTTACAACGAACCCCGCCTGCATCAGACCTTCTAATGACAATTACCATGTTGTTCCTTTTTCCTTGTGCACGAATCCAACTAACCATTGAATCCTTACTTTGAAACACCTACACATGATAATTATATATATTATTTACAATTCATATTTAGGTATGCATAAATCATAATTCCCGGCCATACAAACAATGTTTACCTCCGCTGTTGTGAATTCATTGGTGTAGTCAAAATTGCACCTTCCTTCAACTATACTGAATTCGGTGGAAGCATTCACTTGCTGCTCCTATTCAGCAAAAAAAAAAAATTAATTTTTGTCCCAGTATTCGACGGGAAGCCACCGAAAATATCACATATATTCGGTGGCTAAGTACCGAATATGCAAACAAAGTTCGACAATTGACTACCGAATGAAACAATTATACGTTGGTCATTCGGGAAAATAAGTAGTTCTGTCCCAGTATTCGACGGGAACCCACCGAATAAATCATATATATTCGGTGGCTAAGTACCGAATATACCAATATAGTTCGACAACTACCTACCGAATAAAACTATTTAAAAAACTATACGTTTTTCATTCGGTGGATATCTGCCGAACGGTGGTATAAACTTCGGTGACAAACCACCGAATGTATTGCCATTTTTCGACGGGCATCGACCGAACAAATGTGTAAAAAATTGACATTACATTTATAAACGGTGGATACCTACCAAAATATGTACATTTATTCGGTGACCATCCACCAAAATATAATGTATATTTCGGTACTGGTTTACCAAATAAAAACACGAACTCACAGTTTTTCAGTCGCGAAAAAATTCAAAAAAACTCAAACTTACTTCATTTGATGACTCCAAATTGTCGTTCTAATTGTCCATTTGTCAAAAGTAGGTGATTTGGATACAATGAATTTGTTTACAAAAACAATCTATGTCTAGGGTTGGTTGAAGATGGTGGTGGTGGTAGAAGAGAGTGGAGTGTTGTTTGATGATGGTGGTACACGTGGGTGGAGCCAGCGGGTGGGATTGTTTAAAACAACAATCTATATCTATGGTGGAAGGTTGATGATGGTGGTGGTGGAAGGTGGAAGATGAAGGTTGAAGATGGTGGTGGTGGAAGGTTGAAGATGGTGGTGAAGATGATGGTGCTCCTCAGCTGGTGGTTGAAGATGGTAGGGGGTGTTGGGAGAAAAATTTTATCCCAAATATTAGATGTCCTTTATGGTCATTTTGCTATAGGGTATATATGTCTTTTACTAAATTAAATCTATGGTGGTCAACTAAGTAGAACAGGGTGGTCAGAATAGCCGCCCCCCTAAATCTAAATGTTACTTGTTATTGGGCTTTAAACTTGACTTTGGGCCTAAATCTACATTTCTTTTTTGCCAAACTCAAACTATTCAAACCGACCAAATTAAACCGACTTTAATTTGTTTGAATTGGTTCGGTTTTTTCACTTTAATGGCTTTGATTTGATTTGAAAATCCACCTAATCGAATGCATTTATTTGATCTAGGAATAATGTTATACTTACCACATTCTTATACCACATATTTATATTATCTTATGTGTCATTATTTTACTGGATAAAGTTTTTTTTTTTTTTTTAGTAACCAATATATGAATGTCATATAAATTGTTACATAAGGTTGTATGAAATTATACTATAAAAATGTGGGATATCTAGTACTCGTGACTGGTTTGAACCCAAAAACAAACTAAACCGACCGATGCCCACTCCTACCGGATACCAAATATGATAAAGAAATTGTAGTTTACCCATTCTTTTACATGAATCATTAAAGACCAAATTGAAGTGAGTTAGCAACTTAGCATTCATTCGTCTATTCTATAATTCAGTTTTGTTCTAATTTTGAATTTTGAGAAGGAAGTCGTTGAGGACTTCAGAAGCAGAAAGATCAAAATGGAAAACAATGAGAGAGTGAGGGAGTTGATAAGGAAAGAAGTGGGTGATTGGGATGATGAAGTGGTTTGCAGAGCCCGATTCAAGGCGCTGAGTGGGCAGAGATCCGATTGGGAACCCATTTACCTCTTCTGGAGACATTTGATTCTCAGGATCGCTCGCCAACTGGGTCTCTTCATCATCAACCCCTCTCAGCTGAAGAACCAGTGGTTCAATCGAGGAGGCCTCACCCCTCTATGCCTCGACCATGTCTTGGTAACTGCTCACTGCTAACTGCTAACTGCTAAACCCACTTCTTCTTTGTCGTTTCTTTTCAATTTTCATCTTCAAGTTCAAGTCTTTTCTGCAATTTCTTGATTTATTCTTGTTTCAGTTTGTCATGTATAATGAGTGTGAGATTGTGCCGGCTATGGACCTTGTGGACCCCACTGCAGGGCGTCTCTCCCAGTTCTTCACAAGACTCACCAGCTCCATCCTCAGCCTCACATCAACCACCACTCCCCAACTTCTAATGTCCCAAGATCGTCTCATTCTCACCCCACTTCTCAAGGCATGTTCTTTTTTCATGTGGGTAGTAATTAATTTCTCATTTTCTGTCCCAGAACCCATCTTGGTAATATATATGCTCCTTTTTGGGTATGTATAGGATAAAGCTGTTGAAGTTGTCAAGCTTTTATCTGAGTGTCATTGGACTTCTTCGTGCATTGTCACCATGAAGAGGTTCCAGGACATATGTGGAGGAGGACCCTATGAAGCTTCCGCAGTCTTGTCTCACTTGTCAGCACAAGGGAAGGCACACTATCTCTCACTTTCCAAGGGAGACTTCATAGAGGTACTTGTTATGCTTCTGTCTTGTTTTTTTTTTTTTTTTTTTACTTCTAATTCTGCTTACCATTCTTCATAATCATACAGTTACACAATATATATTGTTTTGTTCCATTTTTAAAATGAGGGTGGCCTTGAAATATTTGGTCTTGTGTATTAA
Source organism: Dryas drummondii (assembly GCA_003254865.1). NCBI lineage: Eukaryota > Viridiplantae > Streptophyta > Magnoliopsida > Rosales > Rosaceae > Dryas > Dryas drummondii. Next base: position 402,120 of record QANW01005368.1, read on the forward strand.
GTTCATGGGAGATATGGGAATAAACTTCAAATGATGTAGCAAATAAACTACATGAATAATCTACTGCAATAATTTTTCTAGATGACCATGTAAGTTTAGATGTTGAACTTACTTTTTTGCAGTACCCATGTGTCCCATTAATCTCAAGATGTGTTTTACTTTTTTTCTTTTTTTCTTTTTTTATTGTTTTGTTTTTCATTTTTTGATTGTTTTGTTTTTCAGGGTGTGAAAGTTTCCCTTTCAGCATCTTCTGTTCCTAGTATTTCAAGTCTAGATTGTGATGTTTTGCACTTGATTTGGACAGTAGAAAAGCTTCAACAACAACTTAATGTGATTGATCAACGTTGTGAAATGTAACTATTTCTCGCTCTAAATACTTACTGCCTTATATGCTGGAATTTCTTGGTTGAGAATCAAAGACCATAGTTTCATTGATCTCTATACTCTGTTCCCAATCAATGTTAGAGGATGACGTCTATGGTAGTTCAAAACATTGTTAAGGAAATTGGCTTATGTGAACGGTTACTGAGATGCACAACTCTGCTGTACCATGACTATAATATAGTTATCATGGAATTTAATTGTTTGTCATTACTGTAGCTTATCATTGCTTGACTTAGTTGAAATATCTGGCTTGCGCCAGCTGCTTGGAAAGTTTAGTCGACATTGTTAACCATGGACAACCAGAAGGGATTGGTTGGTCATAGATATGCTGTGTGTAGGACTATTAGAAAGCTACATTATTGTCCTATATGCTCTCCTGATTAAGAGCTGTGTTCTTATGTGGATAAGGGATGCCTAAGTCTTTAAACAAGTGTTTGTCTCATGGGGTTCAGTGTATTTCATATGCAGGTCAAGAAAATCAGCATTAGCTTGTTTGAATTCGAGAAACAAGAGAGTGGCACTGAGGCATGCAAGGGAATTAAAGTTGGCAAATGAGAGTAGAGAAAAATGTGCAACACTCTTGAATAGAGTGGAGGAAGTCCTTGACGTTATTGCAAATGCTGAATCCACAAAGAAGGTAATTTTAGGAGTGAAGAGAATCTTCAAGATTAGCTTCTAAATAAAGGAAGCAGTCAAAAAAATTTTTTAACTACCAAAATCAGTAAGTTGATCTATCTTGGCTTGTGGGCAGGTTTCTGAAGCCATCCAAATTGGAGCTCAAGCAATAAAGGAAAGTAGGATTAGTGTGGATGAAGTTCAACATAGCTTACAAGAAATTGAGGAGAGCATTGATATACAAAAGCAATTAGAAACTGCTCTTGGTAATTTCTTATTCTTGAGTTAATTTAAGTTCTGTTTGATTGTGGGGATGCTGGATTTATTATGCAGGCATGCTTTTTATTATTGTATCCAATTTGGGCATCTTTGGCTTTTGCAGAATCAACTCCATCATATGGAGTTATTGAGGATGAAGATATTGAAGACGAGTTAAATAAATTGGAGCTGGAAACTGGACGTGAAAACCTTCAAGAACCAATCATGAAAATTGAGTTTAACAGTGCAGAAGAAACAGAGGCTTCGAAGTCTGCTGAATCATTGATAGACTCTTTATCAAATCTCAAGCTTGTGGAAGATCGTCCAGCAAGGATGCCAGCAGTTCAGGGTGCTGCTGTAACAGTAAGAAACAACAGAAAAGCAAATCTCGAGCTTGAAACTGCCTAACATTTCCTAGATACCAGAATCATGTTTATGATGATTTTGCTCATGTGGTGAATATAGTCAAGTCACATTACTAGTTTCTGTATAGTTTTGTACATAGGAATAACCCTTGTAAGTTGTAACCATTGTCAAAAACATCAAAGCTATGAATAACTGGGTTAATTTGTTGATTGAAAAGTTGAGTATAAAATTTAAAATTCAAAATTCAAACACTGGAAAATTGAGTATTGAATTTAAAATTTTAATGTATAAAATTTAAAGAGAGAAAAAAAAAAAAGGAATAAGAAGAAAAATAAAGGAGAAGAGAGAAGAGAGAATAAGAAGGAATAAGGTAATATGTTGGGCTTTGTGTCCTCTACAGTTGAGCAAAACACTAAGACCTCATTAACAAGCGTTTGTTGTGGGAGAAGAGTCGTGGTAAAGTGGTGGAAGATTATTGCAGGAAGAGGCATATAAACTGAAATTTGCATATATAGATGAGTTGTGTTAGATCGTTATTTCATATGAAAAGCCCAAGGAGCCTCTACGATTCTAGATAGTTAGCCCAAGTTTGATGAATCGTTTAAAAGGAAAGAGCCTATCTAGAGCCTTCTAAAAGGTCCACAAAGACCCTTCAAGTATGATGCCCCGTTTTCATGCTATGCTCTTACCAGAATTCTCCCTCATTTCATAGAGTAAAATCTGATTTTTTGTATTATAGAGGATATTTGGTTGGTAACTCGGTAACATATGGATACCACCTCCCATAGCCTTTTCTTATAGTTGTAGAAATTTACGCTGCGTTTGGATGAAGAAATTTAAAAATCTGAGATTTGAAGTCATAGAATTTGTAATGTTTATTGTTTGAATCTAGTAAATATGATAAGACATTTAAATGAAATGTGAGTAGTGCTGATGATGCTGGCAGCAACGATGATATAAATGAGGATGATCGTAGTGGCAACAATGGTACAATGGTGGGGGTCGTGGTGGTAGTGGTAGCAATCACATTGATGTAGGCAATGAGGGTGGTGGCAACATTGTTGGCAAGGGCAGATCCAGAGTGGGGTCAATGGGGTCAATTGACCCTATGAACCCATAAATCTCTCCCTAGATGGAAAATCTTGACCCCATGGTTCATGGCTGCTACTTGAAGTTACACGGTCAAAAAATGCTTGAAAGAGGCAAAGAGAAGAAGAAGAGAGTGGATCAAGTGTCTAGGTGTGAATTTTTTTTTTTTTTTTTTTACTTGGAAACTTACCAAAACGACGTTGTTTTGACAGTTTTATTTAAAAACAAAATTAAAAAACTTAACATTCAAACAACACATATGTCGACAATCCCTTTTTGTCTTTCGTATTGAGAAAGAACAGGACCCTAAACCCAACCCTAATTCGACTCTAATCTCACCCAAACTCAATTCAACTCTCACGCAGATGGTAAAGCTTGCCGTCATAGAAGGTGTCACCGTTGTTGACTCTCACACACTCGACTTGAATCTTGACCCCATAAACAATGATTCCTAGATTCGCCACTGATTGTTCGGGTGTGGGAATAGCGTCAATGGTGGTGGCATCGACAATGGTGTTAGTGAAATGGTTGTGGTGGACTAGTGGGCATGATTTTTTTTTTTTCTTAAAACTTCTTTGTCTTAGAATTTTGAAAATAACACTTCTTTAGATGAAACTCAAAATTGAAACTTATAATTTCTAAATTCCACAATTTTTTTAAACATTATTTCAAGATTTCATTGTTAATAATACATGTTTATATATATGGTGTATTGGCCTAAGGCCAAAGGGAAGGGGAGGGCGGAGGACCCTTGCTTTCTTGTATAAGGATTAAGGGCCGATTCTCATTCTACAAAGGATCCTTCTACTATGACTTTCTCTACATGGAAAATGTAATCTTTCTATATAGTGATTGTGATTTTACGTTTTTATATCTCTTGTTGACCAAATTTTGGCATCAACAATGTCAAACAAAGAAATGAGAAATTGACATTTCTTAAAGGGTTCATTCCAGCAATGGTCTCTCAACTATTTCACGAGTGAGTGACACTTTGTTACTTCAACTATTTTTTAAATTTATAGAGTTCTCGAACTTTTGTACGAGTGATACTTTGGTTCATTTCGTCAAAACCGTCAAATATTCTGTCAATATTTAAGAGTTTTTTTTTTCTCCAGCAATGGTCCCTTAACTATTCCATGAGTGACACTTCGGTCCTTCAACTAAGTTTTTTAAATTTCTAGGTTCCTCAAACTTTTTCATTTGTCTCACTTTGATCCATTCCCGTCACTTTTGTTAGTGTTATGTTTGAATTGTTGACATGGCAATTTTGGGTCCCACAATGACTGCTTACATGGATAAAAGTATAATAAAAAAATTTTAACTTTAAAATGTAATATTAAAATCCAATGATATAGCAAAAATAAAACAAAATAGATCCAACAACCCCACCCTATCCTACCACACCCTCCCTTCCCAACCCAACAATTGGAATTCTAGAAATAAAAAACCAAAACCAACTAATGAAAGTCGCAGTGATATAATCAAGAGAGAGAGAGAGAGAGAGGAGGATGGAGAGGGAGGGTTCGTTAGTGGTGGAGCCAACGTCAGAATATGGGTGGTTGGTGGGAGAGAGATAGGTAGGATGGTTGTGTTTTTAAACAGAATACTAAAAAAAGTAATGGAAATGGACCAAAGTGAGACAAATGAAAAGGTTTGAGGACCTTAAAAATTAGAAAATTAGTTGAAGGACCAAAGTCCACTTGTGGAATAGTTAAGGGACCACAGCTAGAACAAAACCCTTAAATATTGACGGAATATTTAACGGTTTTGATAGAATGGACCAAAGTATCACTCATGAAAAAGTTTGAGGGCCCTAGAAATTAAAAAAATAGTTGGAGGACCAAAGTGTCCCTCGTGAAATAATTGAGTGACCACTGCTGGAATTAATTTCCTCATTTGGACTCATTGTTAACGAAACGAACCTAGTAGAACATCTCATTGTGTGTAGATCTAGTAACGTGTCATATTTTGCACGTTTTTGTTGTATGAAATAATCCTAAACACAAAATTGCCTAAACCATGTTACAGAAAAAACATCAAAGAAATAAATTATAGCTTAAAGCTTAAGAGAAAAAAAAAACAAAATAATCAATAATGTGTTACTATTGTGTTTCGCAAATATATAGACACTAATTCGACACGTTAAATATTATGTTATTATCGTGTCAACCGATTATAGACCCAACCTAATAAGGTTTGATTCGAACACCAAATTTTTCTTGCATATTTGTATCGTGTTATAGTATCAAAGTGACTAAAAGAATTATCGAAATGAATTAAAATGGAAGAAAAAATTTTGTTGATAAATGAATTTCAATTTTGTTGACTATTACTTATCAAATCTTGCTCTATCATTTAATGTGATCTTGTAATACAAATAATCATGTACCATGATGTATCTATAATAGTAATCATTAGTAAAACAAAAATACTTGTACAAAATGGCAAAGTAACCCCATCCCCAATAGTCCAAAGATTAAAATCTTAGTAATATTTTGAAGGGCTATTTACAAAAAAATCAATAAAACATTTCAAAATTACAAATAATGAACATTTTCTAAATCCCAAAATAGTCACCATTGACTAAAATGAATTAAATGAAATTATGCATTATACAAAAGTAGACATAATAAATACTAGAAATTACAGTCATTGTCATTACTATGAAAATTTCAAAAAGGTCAAAACTAACCAGAAGCTGACGTGTGTCCAAATTAAAGGTAACAAACTATTGACCAAAATGTAATTATTAAAATAAAAACAATGGACTGGGGCAAAAGGGTTAAATGAACTAAAAAAAAACTAATAATGGGCTGGGGCCCGCAGGACTATTGATCAAAACATAATTTATGAAATTATATGATTGACTAAAATGGGATAAGAAATTTGGTATTGAGCTTTTTGTAAATTTGAAATATTTTATTAACTTATTTGTAATTATCTATACGAAGCATTCATGAACATCACATAAAATATAATTAAAACATTTATAGCTCCCAAGTAAATAAGGAGTTAATTGATATGCAGAGCACACATGCAAACAGTCCTCAATTTTGTATTACAGGTTTTTATGGCAACCCTGTTGTTAGTCAAAGACGGCACTCGTGGGAATTACTCAGACGGCTGAATGGAATTCAAACCAGCCCATGGCTTGTACTAGGTGACTTTAATGAAATTTTATCCCCGGAAGAGAAAATGGGGGGTCGGGATCGGCCTGAACATCAAATGCATGACTTTCGAGAGGCCTTGCTTGATTGCAATCTCTCTGTTGTTCCATTTACAGGTGACCCTTTTACTTGGGAATGCCGACGTGGTGGTATTAGCTATATTAAAGAACGACTGGATCGGGCTGTGATGAATTCGGGCCTGCATGAATTATTTGGGGAGTTGACGGCACAACACATCCAATTTCCTGGATCCGATCACATCCCCATCTTGGTTCGGATATTGCCACGTGCTAGTGCAACTCCACAGACCCCCATAGGCCGCAGGTTCCACTTTGAACAACGTTGGTGCAGGGAGGAGGGTTGTGAAGATGTGATCAGGAGGGTATGGGCGGCAACTGTACCTGGGGGGGCTGCAGTGGTATCGGGGCTTAAGAGGTGCGCGGGTCAATTAAAATCCTGGAGCTCTAAGCTTTTCCGGAGTCGGCAAATTCACATAAAAAAGATTCAATCTGATATTGAAGCCATCAAGGCGACTCCCCCACATGACGTCCATCTTATGAAACAACGGGACTTGGAAGCAAAGTTGGAACGACTTGTTGTAGAGGATGAACTGTATTGGCGTCAGCGCTCTAGGATTTCGTGGCTTCGGGAAGGTGATAGGAATACCAGGTTCTTTCATGCACATGCAAAGGAACGTGGCCGCATAAACTCCATCAATGGGCTGTTAAATGAGCAGAATGAGTGGGTCACCGAAAATGGGGTGGTAGGCAACATGTTTTGTGATTACTTTAATGGCCTTTTCACTAACACTGGAGGTAAGAGTATGCATAATATTTTAAACCATGTAGAATCTAAGATTTCGGCTGCAATGAATGCCGGATTACTACTCCCCTTCACAAGAGAAGAAGTTGAGAAAGCTCTCTCTCAGATGTATCCCACAAAATCCCCGGGTGTGGACGGCATGCCCGCTCTCTTTTATCAACGGTATTGGCATATTGTGGGTGACAGTGTTACGGATTTCTACCTCAAAGTATTGAACGAACATGAAAGTGTGGGGAGCGTTAATGACACCCTCATTGCGCTTATCCCCAAGATTGAGAAACCACAGTATGTCTCGGACTTTCGACCGATCAGCCTGTGCACTGTTCTTTACAAACTTGTTGCTAAGGCCCTAGCAAACAGAATGAAAGGGGTGCTCCCAAACGTGATTTCGGAAAACCAGAGTGCCTTTGTTCCGGGCCGTCAAATTATTGACAATGTGGTTGCTGCCTTTGAAACTACCCACACAATTAAAACTCAGAGTGCTTCAGCCACACCGAAAATGGCACTTAAATTAGATATGGCTAAGGCATACGACCGGGTCGAATGGTGCTTTCTGGAGGCCATCATGCTTAAATTGGGGTTCCATGAACGGTGGGTTGCCCGGATCATGGATTGCATTACCACTGTTCGGTTTTCAGTATTGTGGAAGGGGGTTCCATTGGGGAATATTATCCCACACAGAGGCCTACGGCAAGGTTGCCCGCTCTCCCCATATATGTTTCTGTTGTGTGCCGAAGGCCTTAGCGCGTTACTACAGGATGCAAAACGGCAAAATATGATTCGCGGTGTTAAGGTTGGCTTCTGCGCCCCATCAGTTACCCACCTTTTTTATGCAGATGATAGTCTCTTGTTCCTCGAGGCTACTACTGGGGCGGCGGGGGCGATAAAGAAAATCCTGAAAACTTATGAAGAAGCCTCAGGACAGCTAGTAAATTTCACTAAGTCTGCTGTATGTTTCAGTAAAAACACAGAGCATCTTATTCGCATAATAATATCCCAGGTGTTGGGTGTTCCTGTAATGCACTGCCATGAAAAATATCTGGGCTTGCCTACGGTGACAGGGAGAAGAAAATTGGATATGTTCAATTCCTTAAAAGATCGGCTCTGGCAGCGGCTTAATGGGTGGAAAGAAAAACTCCTTTCACGGGCTGGAAAGGAAATCTTGCTCAAAGCGGTAATACAGGCCATCCCTACTTATTATATGAGCATTTTTCGGTTGTCTAAGGCGACTTGCAAAAGGATTACAGCCCTGGTATCTTGGTTTTGGTGGGGCAACAAACACAAACAGGGCATGCACTGGCTTGCGTGGGAGAAGTTGTGTGCGTCGAAGCTTGATGGTGGGCTGGGTTTCCGAGATTTGGAAAGTTTTAATAAGGCTATGTTAGCAAAGATGGGTTGGAGGCTTCTTAACTCCCCAAATGCTTTAGTAAGCTGGGTGCTTAAAGGAAAATACTACCCGGATGGAATTTTCTCAGAGGCAAATTTGGGGTCTAGACCTTCTTTCTTCTGGAGATCACTTATGTGGGCTAGGGATCTATTGTTGGTGGGATTGAGATGGCGGGTGGGTAACGGAGATAACATTTCGGTATATAATGATGGCTGGCTCCCCACCCCAACTACCTTTCGGGTGCACTCTCCTCGATTATTAGCGAATGATTTACGGGTTTGTGATCTCATAACCCTTGGGAGGCAGTGGAATTATGGTCGCATTTATTCTCTTTTTTCCATATCGGAAGCAGATGTGATTGTCGGCATTCCTATTAGTCGATTGCCCGTGGAGGATACCCAGATATGGCATTACTCTCGCAATGGACATTATACGGTTAGAAGTGGATATTGGGTGGCTATGGCGGGGAAACATCGCATGGGGGGTTCTGAGGGGTCCTCTCGGTTTTCAATGGAAGGCTTTTGGCGGGGGGTGTGGCAGCTTAAGATCCCGGGGAAGGTGAAAAATTTTCTTTGGCGAGGGTGTAAAGAGATCCTCCCATGTAATGCCAATCTCTTCCACCGAAAGCTTTGTGACACTCCCATCTGCCCTTGTTGCTCCAAAAAACCTGAAACCTCCTTACATGCTATTTGGGGCTGTAAATATGCCTGCTCAATTTGGAACCATTCTTTCCTAAGTGAAGCAGTGGGATGGCCGATGGGAGGGTCTATGATGGATTTGATTCAGTTTGCCATGCATGTCCTCACTAAGGATGAAATGGCTCTTTTTGCTTTCATATGTTGGGGAATTTGGAACTATCGGAATGATTGGGTTCACAATCAGGTGAAAGGGGATGCTGCGCTTTCATTCGATCGCCTGGACCATCTTGCTGTGGAATATGGGGAAGCACAAATTCAGCTGCAGGGTGCAGGACTGGTGTCGCCTAGCCTAAATACTTGGGAACATCCGCCTGCTAGAGTGTTCAAAATAAATGTGGATGGGAGTACATCGGCGGCGCGGCGCAAGTGTGGTCTGGGAGTGGTGATTCGCGACACTACCAGTGCTGTTATGGTCGTAGCGGCCAAGCAAGTTCTGGGATCCTTCACTCCTAATGCCACAGAATTAATGGCTGCTGTAATGGGGTTAACTCTCGCTTGGTATATGGGCTACCAGCATGTGATCCTAGAAATGGATGCCCAATATGCAGTAAAATGTATTATAGAGGATTCTCCTTGCTTGCATGCCGACGGTGTCTTGGTGGAGGAAACACGCATTCGAATGGCATCCTTTCGGGAAGCCACATGCCAATTTCGACGACGGGATACTAATAGAGTGGCTCATCAGCTAGCCCAATTTGCTAAGTCTCATGTTGGAGTGTCCTTTTGGACTGATGTAATGCCTTCATGGCTCACTGAAGCAGTGCTTACTGACTCTTAATCAATAAAATCTACAGCTTCTTATCAAAAAAAAAGTAAATAAGGAGTTGTGCAACAGCTACAAGTTTAATAGAATATAGAATTTTATGTAATTTTGTGAGTTCTAATTGTATGATTAAAAGTAGTATAGTGTCATATAAACAAATAAAACACATGATAAATTTTAAAAATAACTGTGTCAGCGAATAAATTCTTTTGCACATCAATTGAATAAGCAAAACATTTTTATTGAGAATTGTTATTTTTTTATTTTTTTTATTTATCAACAAATGTCATCAATAAGATTTGAATTCAATATATTCTCTCAAAAATAAAAAATTAGATACCACCAATGATTATTAACAACTCTAAACTAACTTTATGCACTCACCAATTGAAAGTGCATGAGGGAAATTAGTTTTGAAGTGATGTTGATAAAAGTTTGGAGCATATTTGTGCGTAAGCACTAACACTCATCAAACGATACTATATGTATACAAAGTTACAAACACATTATTTGATAAGTAACTAACTATTTATATTTTCAATATTGGAAAATATTTCAAGTTCAAATCTCACTTTTTTAAATAAAAAAAATTAATAAACATCTTTTAATAATGAATTTTAGTTAATTTTATATTCGAAATTCCTACAATGTATTTTTTTATTTTATTAATCTATCGGCGTTTATGAGTTTTGAGCTATAATCTGACAAAGCGAGATTAAGTGTCATTGTTGGAGCTAAAATTCTCGGAAAGAAATTAATTAGTCAACAATAAATAATTGGTCGAAGAACCTGACCTGAAGATGAATAAAGATGATTGATGAGCTCTCTCTATATCCACTGCGCAAGGTGTGTCCTCCTGCAAAAGACATTCTGATGCCAAAGTAAGTGTTTGCTCAATTTTGTTGTAAATGAGACTCAAAATGTATGCGTACCTTTTACGTTTGCCCGTAGTTGCTATTTATAGGCTTTCTCGACCTTGCTTTTCAAGCAACCTCCCACTCTCATACCCCGACCTCCATGCTCTGCATGGATGGGTAGTGCTAGAGTGGATTGATCATGAATTGGCCTAACTCTACGTCTCTAATTTATTGGAGAATGACCTTTTCTTCCACGTGATGAATTTTATCTTTATTATGGGCTTGACTTCTAGCCTTTAAATATATCCGGTTTGGGCCTTAAATGACTTCTCTCACTTTGGCCCAGCACATGAATTCTTTGGCCTAATTTAACTTAGACTTGATCTATGTGGCAAAATTTGGGATTCACAGTCATCTATTAGACTAAATGATCATTGACTATAATATAGTTACCGTAAGTATGTAAATAATTTTCAATCCTTGAATATTGTCAAGTTTAATTCTCCACTAATATGGTTTAGAAGTATTTTTCTTCTTAATATTGAAAGATGTTTCAAATTCGTCTACATTCTCCTTTAGATAAAAGAAAAAAGTTTCCACTATTAAAATATACAATTTTTCACTGTTAAATGTACTTGTATGAGATACAAATACTGTATGGCAGGCCAACCCGTGAACATTGTTTTTTTTGTATACCCTTTTCATAGTTGAAAACAATTGCAATCTATGAAACATCAACTAAAATTCGACCAAAAAAAAAATCTATGAAACATCAATAATTGTGGGCCCAGATTATAGATGATCCACACGAAGTCTAAGAGGACCTCATCAGCTCCACTCTCACGTCGTGTTTGGAGTTTGGATTGTTAGCCAGAGACTTGGTACTGGGAAGCATGATCACCATCATGATCGGACACGTGTAAGAAACCTGATGGCCCAACCTAATGACCCACAACCAAACACCTGTCCTTTTCCTTTTGCCCAGAGTTAGTTGGCTTCAGAAACAGAAATCTGACCGCTCAAAGAATCAACGGTCGGTGAACGGCGGTTTCTACAAAGATCTTAATTAATTTAAGAGATTAATTAACAATTTAATGCTAAGAACGTCTTCCCAATTGCCAGGGTTGGCTAAACAAGTCATAAATTATTAATTAATGTTGAATGGGATTGGGGCCCACTTCCACTTCCAATCTTTCTCCTCCCGCCAGGTCCTGGGAGATGATAGATGAGTTTTGACGTCAGCATCAGCGTTGTGTTGGAGTCGCGAATTAAGTGCCACGTGTATTTGATGGGTGTGTGGAGCCAATGGGCCATGACGTGAGCCCATGAGGTGTTGCATGCATTACCCATCAGTCTTATCGGATAAACTTAGAAAGAGGGATTTTGTTGTTAATTCTATATTAAAAGATTATCTTATCTTTATTAAAAATTAACAAAATTAAAAGTTGTTTAACTGTTTTGAAAATGAGAAAAATAAAGAAAAGATCAGAAAAAAAAGTAGTTATAACTAAAAACATTTTGATTTAGTTTTTTTTTTTTTTTTAAAATATTTTTTAACTGGTGATTTAAGTAATAAATATTTTTAATCATAATACTATTATGATCAAGAGAAAAGATCCAATAAAAAAGTAAATTAGACAAGATGACTAACATTCATTATCTAATATTGGCCAAATAAATAGATTGTAATTGATAAATACTATAATAATCATGATGATAAATAAATAGTCAAAAGAATTCTGATTTCACTGATCTTTTTCAAAAAACAAATTTTTGAAAAACAATTTAAAATTTTGACATTTGGAATAATTAGCCTACAACGTGGGTTAACCACTTAACCCTAACAATAAAATCCATTTTACTTCTGCTAAAAGGAATTCCTTTTAAGAGAGAACCCCACTCCTATCAAAGCTATATACGTCCTCCTAGATATGATCCTATGCCTTTCATATTCATAATTTGGCTTTAACGGGAAAGTAATTATAACAGCACCAAAAAAAGAAAAGAAAATAATCATCAAAAAAAAAAAAAGGTTTGTCGGAATGAAAACGCGGACACCTGTCTCCTCCTTCCTAAACGCGTTTACATTACATCATACAATTCAAACCCACCCATCCATAAAATATGTCATCAAAAAGAAGAAAAGAAGATCAAAAGAAAATACAAGAAAACCTTCAAACCCAATAAAGTCTTTATACTCATGCACTTTGTAGAACTATTTTGATCCCTCACTTTTTCAACAATACAATACGTTTAATTTCTTTTGTCTGAAACAATAAATACAAAATTCTTTAGATATTAAAAATATCAAATCTCGTGTGGTTTCTTACTGAAAATATATATATATTAACAAGAATTTGGATAATAGTCATAGGCACCAATTTCATGCATTGCCGACAGTCGACACCACTCACAATCAACCCAAAATTTGTGAACAGTGAATTATGAAAAATTATTGAGTATATAATCAATATATCGTAATGTAATATAATTAATTTAATATATAAGAATATTGTTAAACAACATATTCATATTTGTAAAATATAATATTAATAATTTTTACTAATACTATAATATATAAATTAATTAGTATATCAGTTATATAAAATAATTTTTTTTTAATCACAAATTCAAAAATTTCTCTAGTATTTATGCATATTCCAATTAAATTCTGTACATACTAGCTAGGTCTCTATGTTTCCATACATTCCTTTGTTCATACCGTGAGTTTACATTACATTTCATATGATGATTTGACCAACAATAACGAGTCTTTATCGACATCATGCATTCACATTTATTAATGAAAAATTCATATCTACATTACCATACATCCACATTCAACAGTAAAAAATCAAAATCCTAGCACAAAAAATGTATGATACCTTATTGAGAGAAATTTCTCTACAACAGAATATAGATGATTTTGTATCTCAATCTAATAATATGATAACACATATATTTTTATACTTTATCACATAAAAAAAATTTTAATTTCAAAACAAACACTATTTTTTAGAATGCTAAATTAGCTCATATCCTTATTATAAGTAAGAATTTTTCTCCCTTCCCTCATTTGAGATGAGATGCTAACACTTATAATCTCAATATGCATTACTTAAGTTGTAGTCTTTTCTGGATTTGTTCTTTTAAGTTATCTTTTTTTTGTATGGTTTAATGTAATTAGATAGGAAGCAGCCAAAAAATTAAGGTGGATTTAACTTAATTAATAATTATAACCCGTGTGCCAAACGTGTACAGCACATAATAAATATAAATATATTATGTTAGTTTATATCATCAACTAAATGTACTAAAAGTTTAAAGTTCTCTGCTTGCCTATGAACTTTCTCTCCTAGTACTAGTCCCAGTCAAAAGTCAAAAGTCAAAACTATCCCATCTTTCACTACCCACGAGTCACCACACCTGGACATCATAATTCTATCCTCAAACTAATTGACTGTGACTGTGACTGTGAATTGAGAAAATAGTGTAGTGAAGCTGGAGGGTACGAGGGCATTTTGGGAATTTGGTTAGCATCAATGAGATAAAGCAAAAAGCCAGCAGCGCTACAATATAAAGAGAGTAAATGGGGTAGATGGTTGTGCCCATCATATCATAAATCTGACAACCTTTTAAAGCTTTTACCTTATCAACAAATGATCGATCCAGCAAACGAATGATTCACAAAACCCCAAACGCCACTCTCAACCTTTGCACTCCTGCTGTTTATAATATTATCCATTCATTCACTCGATCTGATCGATTCATCGATACCCAATTGGCCGTTTGCTCACTCACTGCTCAGAGAGACCCAACAGATTATAAGACATAGATAGATATTCATGTATGGCATCGGATGAGAGTATGAGCATTCGGTCTTGTATTTCCATGCAGGAAGACGAGTATGACAATGATACTGATGATGGGTATGATCATCATGATCTGCCCCATCATCACAACTTGTCAAGGCTGTCCATGTGTACTTCCAGTTCCATCTATGGTGCTGACTCTGCTGATCATGATCATCACAGTGATGAAGATGAAGATCATGACCGTAGCTACTACTGCCAAGGCCAAGCAGCGTCCCAAAAAGAAGAGAATGGGATGAGTATGTACATGTCACTGTTGTCCATTGAAAACTTTGATGGGGATGTAGACGAGGAGGAGGAGGAGGAGGAAAGACCGAATCATTCACAAGCAGTACTAGCAGCTGCTGGGCTGTCCTCAGACTCTGACAGGGAACCTGGGTGTTACTCTCTTCCGGCGACACCCCCTAGACGGAGGAGGGGTCGAATGTTGCTGAATTACAACCATGATCCTAATCCCATGGTGGCTAAAGAGTATGCCAGCGAGAATGAAGCTCATGATCAGATTAAGGCACAAAATCAAGTCGCCTTGAGCGACGACCATTATTCCAGGACTAGGAGGACAAGGAGGAGTAGGAGGAGGAGGAGCAGATCATCATGGCTATCATCGCCAATATCAGATGACAAATTAGAAGCTGCTGCTTATAAGAAGAAATTAGATGATGAGGACAAGACCAATAGCATGAATAAGATGATGAGGATGGGTAGTAGTAGTGGTACTATTTTTGGTCATTGCCATAGCTTGAGTGGGGACAGTGATGATCACGATCATGACGGTACAAGTAGTACAGGAGGTGGAAGAGGAGGAGTGGTGATGATAACGAGGCCCAAAGGAGGGAGGAGGTCGCTGTGCATGGACTTGGAGGAAGTGAAGGCTTGCAGAGACCTAGGGTTTGAGTTGGAGCACCAGCGCATGGTGCAGCATGACATCAACATGCCATCTCACCTTTCCGTCGACACGAATTACACTACCAGCAGTGGCGGAAATTCGCCCATTTCCAGCAGGCGCATCTCTAGCCCCGGTATGCATCTATGCATGTCTTCCATTCAATTCCATTCCATCTTATAGCGAGTTTATTGAACTCTTACCTGCACTGCATATCTATTATCTGAACTAATTGAGTAGTGAACTATATCTAATCCAGGAGATGACCCACGAGAGGTCAAGGCTCGACTCAAGGTCTGGGCGCAGGCAGTGGCACTGGCATCTGCATCATGGCAATGCGGCTGATCAGCTCTTCTCGAAGTCTCAGACTCTCAGTAGTTAAGTCTAGGCTTTTTCTTTATTTATTTTGCTTCTGTGCCTTCTCAAACTTTTGTTTGTTTGGAATTTTGAAATTGGTGGGTAGAAAACAAAGAGGGCTAATTGGGGGTTTGGGTTAGGAGGAGTTAATTCTGATTCCGAGCGTGGCGACTGGGGATTGAAGATAGTAGCAGCTTCTCCATTTTCGTTTCCACTACGCACATTTTTCTTTCTCTGGCAATCTGGCAAAATCTGGCGAATGTGATCAGTGTTGGGATTTCTCGTTTATGTTACTTCACTGTATTTCCACCAGCACCTCTTCACATTCTCCATATTGTGAATATAACATTACTGATTACTGTTTCATGATATAGTTTTGAAACACACTTCATTGTGTTTCATTATGTGTAGATGTTGAAGTTTTAGTTTCATGTAACCATCCATTTTGTGAGCTGTTTCCTATTGGATACTGGTTGGTTTGAGCATAATGGTACTGGGATTGGTGTTGTATTTTTTATGTAACATATACCAAAATTTTGCAGTGCTCTACATGTGTACTCTTATATTGTTGTTTCATTTGCTTTGTCTAAATTTATCAAAAACTAAGCCTTTGGGCTAACTTAAGTAGTGAGGAAGGGCAGAGAAATGAGTTAGGATTATAAAAGGTTAAGGGTCCAAACCCTTTCAATGTAAGCCAAAAAAAAAAAAGAAAAAAGAACTAATCGTTAACAACATACCAAAAGCAGAGGCAAAGGAAGGGAGCGAAGGGAGTGTCATAAATAACTTGGACACATGAAACTAGAGTGCAAGAGACTTAAATCAGGGACACCATTTTGAGCCCTAATTGTGCTCTTGAAAGTAAACTGCTTTGAGTATTAACAGCTGCAGTCGCACGTACATGCCAGGAAGATTTATTCCAGTTAACTAGAAAATTAACCCTTCCATGATGTAAAAAACAATTAGAAAAAAAATGCAATTAATAACAGGCAACAAACTCCAAAATTTCTGTATGAAGAGAGATAGAGATACAATCTATTCTCACTGGACAGATTGAAACCACATGATGCACCTGGAACATGTTATGGGCATCAACAAGGCACTTAGCAGATTTAGCATGGTAAAAGACAATCTTGTGGATTCAGAATATGTCATGGAAGATAAATCCTCGCTGCAGAGTAAAAGAGCCATTTCAGTCTCTCAGAATTGAAATGGAGATAAGAAATTGGGAAAGGGTGTAGAAAGCCAAGAAATAGAAAGGCATTTGCTAAATTGAATGCTGAATTTTCTCTTTGGTTGCTAACAAGTCGGTTGAAAGCTTGTAAACTGAATTAACACATGAACTTTTATTGATAAGTTTGAATCATCTGCTATATTGTATTTATTTCCAAAACTACATCATTTAAACATTCCATTTAATTATCCTTCCAGTATAAACCCTAAATACTAAACCCTAAAGCGACATCGTTTTGGACATAAGCACAATATCAGCACAACAATAGAAGTGGAGGGTCCTATTTCTTTATTGATACCAACACTTTCTCCTAAGGCTTATTCATACCATTGCCCCCTGTAAGATACACTTTTTTTCACTTTGCCCCCTGAAACTTAAATTCTCTCAGTTTGCCACCTGAACTTCAAACAGTTGTTGCAAAAAACCCTATGCCGTCAACTCTGTCAATTTTTCCGTTAAAAAAGCTGACGTGACACCTATATGGCATAGGTGGGACCCTTTTCTAGTTATGTAACATCCATACAGACACTAAAAATTATAAAAAATTGACATTAAGCTCGAAATTTGCAACGTCCCCTACTCATATAATCATATTTTTTTATAATTTTTAGTGTCTGCATGGATGTTACATAACTAGAAAAGGGTTTCACCCATGTCATATAGGTGCCACATCAGCTTTTTTAACAGAAAAATTGACAGAGTTGATGGCATAGGGTTTTTTGCAACAACTGTTTGAAGTTCAGGTGGCAAACTGAGAGAATTTAAGTTTCAGGGGGCAAAGTGAAAAAAAGTGTATCTTACAGGGGGCAATGGTATAAATAAGCCTTCTCGTAACCCAAGAATGTACATTCAAGAGCACCTAAGATATATGAGTGACACCAGAGGCTTCACTAACAGTTCCCTGGGAGCTCTTCCAGCACTCTCCTTTTACATGGACTAAGTTATTTTCAATGTTAAAGCTGAACAAAAATATCCAAGTACTTGTGTTTCCCCTACCTAAATTTCAATAGAAACTCTTATGTTCTTAGCGTAACAATCCCAAACTTAAATAAAAAAATTTAAATGCTCATTAATAGAATCCTCATGGTACAAAAAAGATAGCAATTAAGTTGGGATATCTCCAATTGAAACTCAGACTGAGAAAGTCTACTAAGGAAATGGGCACTTGTTCATAGCTCAGCATCTTCTGTTGGGCAATGCCTCACAACACAAGGAGGTTTTGGTCACTGGAAAGTCACCGGCTTCTGGTCCTAGTGACCATTTGAAAAGAAAGAAATAGAATCCACTAAAAGTATTAGCAAAGATAGCCAAAAAGAAAGTGCAGTAATTAGGAGCCATTAAATTTAACCCGTCCCAAGCCTGACAAAGTTTCAAGATTGAGACAACATAATCTCTTGGGTAAGAGACAAACAAGGACAACTCCAGCACTTACACAAATTTGCACAAAACAGCAAGCAGTGTGCATTTTATTCTAATGAAATGAATTGTTACAATTAAATTTGCACAAAACAGCAAGCAGTGTGCATTTTATTCTAATAAGATGAATTGTTACAATTTCCAGAAATGATAATAAGAGTGCAGGTTAAGTCCTCACTCACTTGAATACAAGGTTATGGCAGGTGTTATCACAGGGGTATGCACAGTCAATCGCTTTAACCTGCCGTCGACCAAAGTACCAGTCTCCAACAGACACTGCAATTGCCTGCATAATAAAAGGTAACTAAATAGATGCATTTATAACACCAATTCATTATAAATGACTTTAAAAATCCAAAATATATGCATATTGAGTTTTCTGTGCTACATTTAATCAAGACACTAGAGTCGGTTGTTAGTTTTTTCAGGGATTCCTTACTTACTCTTCCTTGCTACAGCTACACTGCATGAGGAATAATTTTGTACTTTCTAAACTTGCCAATTAGTGCTGCAACCTGTCCATGTATTTTAAGCCCATGAATTTTGGTTCTTCAGGAACATATCTTTACAATATTATAGATTAGCTCTAGAATAGATCAACCTTCCCACTTTATCATAATAGTTCTTGGGTTGGATGCACAACACATTCAGTGTTATTAGTCTCCCACCCTCAATCTAAGTATGTCAGCGAAAATCAAACCATACTTCCACATTTTCTCCAATGCCTAGTATTACAGACTGTCCTACGAAATAGATAGAACGCTTATGAAACTCTTGCTTAAATTGAAATATTTCAGCCTCAAGGGAAAAAAAAAAAAAAAAAAAAAAAACGAAACCACCTCACATGTTAAATTCTATATTATAACCTCCACAACAATTTGAGAGAGCAATAGAGGTTTAGATGGGGCATACCTTGTTTTCAAGACGAGGAGAATCATTAGCAAACCACGTATCTTGTCTCTCTGACTGGCAGTGAGCAAAGCAGGAATTTATGAATAAACCATTTTCATTGGACATTGAGAAACCTTTAACAGCATTGAGCATTTGATTCCTGAAGTCTGCTTCATAAGAGGGAACAGAGGACAGCATTAGGAAGGAATTCTATAAGTGTATGCTTGTGTCTATTTATGTTAAGAATACATACTGGCACAATAAAACAAATGAAATACACACAAAAGGGGGAGGGGGGGGGGGGGGGGAAAAAAAAAAAAAANACAGAGCTAAACAATTGAAAATTACCTTGGAAGAACTGGATCTGGGATGAACTGCACTGTGCATGGTCTGATTTGCATTCTTTCCATAAACCATGAGGATCAGCAGATGGAGGGGCTAGACTAGATTGGACCTGAGGAAAACAAATAAAAAGATTTGACCCAAATTATTAAAAAATTTTTTAATCATCATCAGGGTCATGGAATAGCACTACAAAAGTCAATATCATGATTTTTCTGCCTAAACAGAAAAGGACCAGGGAGTGATTTCGGTGCTGGCCTTACAGGTCTCATGTCAGTCATATTGTAAACTCCCTGATTGTGCCTATTATGAAAAACTACAGATTTTAACTATGCCTCTTTGAAAAGTGCCTTTAAGAATAGGCATAAGCAGTGCATTGTCTTGCAATCTAGCATTTGCACTATGCAGGTGTTTGAGGTGGCATTAATAAATTTTATCAACCAATTCCCCCAGGCCTTCTAGTACAATCTTGTACAAAATGTAATTTGTCAATATAATGATAAAATAGAAAGAAGATTACCTGCCATGCATCATAGGCTGCATTTAGAAGAAACATTGGGGTCTTAACATTTGCAACCAAATTCTGAGGGAAGAAGCACTGAGAGAGAGAGAGAGAGAGAGAGAGCAAGAGGGAGTTAGATCTTTCCAATTCTTGATTACTACACATGCACTGGCATGACAACAAATAAAATATAGAGAATTACCGAAGTTGGGTCTAGGCGGTTAATACAAGTCTTTGGCAGATTTTTTTGCACTTCCTAAAATTCATAACAAATGTCCAAGATTAAACTTTAAAACAAGCAAATCAACATAACAGTTATTTAAAATCAATAATACGATAATTTCAATAATTCATTATGATGATACTTTGAGGTGCGTATCATTATTAGGTTACCAGTCAACATAGACTTTAAACGTCCCAAGCTCATGCCACAACATACTAATAAACAGAATTCAGATCAAAGCACTAAAAGCAACTGAAACAGAAGTTTTGAATAGGTAGCTGAACAATTTCACTAATTTTTAGGCAGGAGAGATTACTAATATTGTGACAAGCTCACAAGCAATTTATCTGTGAGACTAATTTAGAAAGATATTTCAATTTGTTAAAAAAAGAACTCTTTATTTCCCAAAACAAAGGGGAGAAAAAACCTCGCATACAATGCTTTGTCCTTAAAAAGGTCAGAACTAAACCCAAATTTCTACTTTAAAATTGAGTCTTGTCAACGATGAAAGAGAAAAGTTATGAACACTACCTGCAAGCTAACGACACCTGCATACAAATTCCTTAGAGTGTGCCCACCAGATACATCAATTCTACAAAATAAAAATAAAACAAAACCATCAATGAAAACATATTCTTCAACTGAAGAATGCACATTGATAGAAGTTGTAGAAGATCAGCTCATTACGCATCAAGGAACATTCCGGCATCACTCAGACATTTCACAGTAGTAGATTCTGGAAACAAGTCCCGGAACTCATCACAGTGTAGTATGGATGCCAGACCCCCAGCAGAACATCCAGAAAGAAGAGCCTGAAACACAATTGTATGAATAATAACTAAAAATATAGAAGCTGGCTCACATTAATGAGAGTAAGTTCAATGCAAAACCTGGTTAGCATTCTGCATTCCCTTGGACATTAACTCTTCCATAGCAGCTAACCATATCCTTTGCCCTCGGAAATTAAGTTGCGCAGTCTGAAAAGGAGAATCACTCTACAAATCAGAACATTCAGTAACATTGAAAACCAAAATTTCAAACAATCCTTTTAGTTCTGGAAATAATATAACTTTTTGGTCCTCTTGCATTTAATATGTTTACAGGAGAATGGATACGATTCATAGACAAATTACCAATGCTTATTCATCAATGAACTATTATCTCTAGTGGTTCATCTGAAATATATTAGGCCAACAAGTTACACACCTTAATTGCAATAATGTGTTGAGAGTTGAATAAAGTGAAGCTAAAAGGTTAGATGCCTGTCAGTCACCTAACTAACCCAGAACTGTCGTGATAACCCTAAAGATTTTATGATTGTAAGACCAGAAAAACCTCAACAAAATCTCATATGTTTCCAAGCGGAAAAAATTTAGGTAACTTATTGTAAACCAAAGATGCTCCGACCAACCTCATCCTGACTGTCTCCACTAAAAGATGCCCCATCACAGTAACGTAGCTTGACTCTGTTCCAGTTGAAGAAATCTGCAAGCACGAGAGGCCCATCCAGAACATTTACAATGTAAACATGTGCACAAATATACTTGTCAATCAAACAAGAGGAGCAGGAAATCTATTATATGAATGGAGTGCAGAAAGTACGCAGGGAAAAAACACACCAGGGTTTTCTTCAGCTTTATTGCTCAATATTCCTGTGAATTGTAATTTCTTTTCCATGAACTTGGATGAACCACGGCGAGTAGTTTTGCGGAAAACACAATTTCTGATTGTATTGCACCACCCACCTCCCTGAAAAAAAACCAAAAAAATAAAAAAAGTAAGAAACTAATCAGTTGCATATTTGATAAAGGAAAGCAAGAAAACCTTTAGAAATGAGTGTATTCGATATGGAATTCAGGGGATTTTGAAAGAATTCAGCTTGACTTCTAAATCTAGGTGTATTCAATGTAGAGTTTTAAAATTAAATTCTTGTGGTATCAATTGAATCAGGATTTCTAAAAAGTATATGCAAATCTTGTGGTATTTAAAAAGTCATTAACTTTCAACGAATTTATTAAATGGTTGAGTTTTGCGGACTTTGGGGTGTAAGGTATAAACACCAAAGTCAGAAGTTTCTCTAGCCTCTCCCTAAGGATTTTGGAGTTTTCTTACCATGATTAAAATTAATTTAAAGTCATGTCCCACCACAGTTATCCTAAAATCCTAATATATGAAATCGATCAGTATGTGTAACAAGTTACAATTTCTAATGCTAAACCTCAACCGCAAAAGATTAATATACCTGTTACTTGAAAGACTTCTTCAAAATGAGTAGTAGTATTACTAAGAAATGTCTACCAAACCTTTACTCTTCTTCCGTGAATCATGTCATGATGTTGTTACTTCAACGAATTATTGATTTTACAATCGTGTTAAATCCAACCATTGATTGTATTGTCCCTCACTTGTCCCTCATGTTAAATCCCTCGTATGAGTCGGACTGTACATTAAAATGAAAGAGTTTGCTATGATTGCTCATTTAAAATCTGGGAATTCTGCAAAATGGGTCTAATTAGAAACGAATGCCAATACTTGATATTGCCTCACTCACCTCCAACTGAATGAGCCAGCTGTCTGCACCTGATCCAAAGCCACGATGTAGATGGTAACCAGGCAGTGTTCCATCCAAACAGACTGTGACATACCAACAACAAGAGAATATTTTACTCTGAGAACTTCGTAGCCACATTCTATGAATACCCACATGTATAACAGCTATATATGCCATCAGTTCACATATATCAGCTAAATAAGAAAAGGGTAATATAATATTAATTCATTATGAAAAAATAAAAATAAAAGAACATATGGGCACATGACATATGAATGGAAAAAGAGAAAGAGAGAGACGGACCAGCTCCTTTAGAAGCAGCTGAGTTGATAAGAGTGAGGCCAACCATGAGAGGCTGAGTCTGATTGGGTGAGGCTGCTGAGACCATAGCATCGTTTACCAATAACCCAGAGAACAATACTTCATTCTCACTATCGGATCCACCCAAAGCACTCGCATAGCCAGCCGACACCACCAAAGCAAAACACACGTTTAGTTTCAGCCATTGTTGTTGCTGCTGCTGCTGCTTCATTCTCAACACCCCTCTCTCAAACTCTCTCAATTCTCAAACTCGAACTCGATCGTATTATTTAGAATATCAAATACATTATATATGAACTCGATAAGGTCGAAAATGGAAAGAAGAAAGTTACCAAAAGAAAAGGAAAGAGGAAAAACTTGTCTTTTTTTGATTGGCATAGTAACCATTTCCCGTTTCGAGACAAAGGTTCAAAAAGCAGCCGTTGAAACGGGACAGTGGTCAGTGGGAGTACTGTGGGACTGAGAGGTCCCGTTGTCGTTGCCTTTCAAATTCTCGATCCCACAACCAGCTGTTTCATTTATTCCTCATGTTTTTAGTGGCCAAGTAGGGGAAATAATAAAAATGTGATTACGACATAATATCTAATTAATTAATTAATTGTAGTTTTGCCAAATAACAATGTTGGTCCTTAATCCTTATAAATGTTAAAAACCCACTTCATATATATTTTAGAATTGTTTCTTTAATTTTACAATTTATTGACTAAAGTCTTAGGAGTTTTAAAATTATAACTAAAGTTTAATAATAGTAATAATTTCATGTTACATAATATTAGTCTATCAGTTATTATTTTTTTTCAAACATATCAGATGGCCATTTTTTCAATTCTTCTTCTTTAATTACTGGTTTGTAGATTCTATATTAAGTTTTAACTCTTCAAAATTCTTATACCATATACTTTAAAAAAATAATAATAACATTTTTCTTTAATAAGGCAATGATCAAAAAATTTTATTTAAAAAAACAAAAGTCATAAGATTTTTTTTCCAAATAAAAAATATTAAAAGGACTAAACTCTAATTATTTTTTTTTTTTGATAGAGTCAGAGCTAGAGGCCCAAACAAAACAAACTAACTAGATACTAAACGACTCTTGAACATGGCCAAGATGTCATTTAGAAGCAACTGCTCACAGCCCCAAAAAGGCTCCTCAAACACTGTAAGACCTAACTCAATAGAGGAGTTAATTACACATACACCCCCTGAGGTTAATCGTTTTTTCACATACACTCCCTGAGGTTTCAATAATTACACATACACCCCCTGAGGTTTCAAAACTGTTGCATATAACCCCCTATATAAGATGAAAAATGATGAAAAATAATGCAAAAAAACATGTTAATTGGTGAAATAACCTAATAAGATTACTCAAGATGTAAGGTCCAACTTCAATACAAATATTTTCTTTTTTGTTTATTTATTTTTTTCTCCTGTAGGAGGTTATATGTAATAGTTTTGAAACCTCATGGGATGTATGTGTAATTTTTGAAACCCCAAGAGATATATATAAAAAGACAATAAACCTCATGGGATATAAGTATAATTAACTCTTCAATAGAGTGACCAAGCTTAGCAAGACTAAAAACCCACTTTATATTGACAAAAGAATTCATGATTTAAATTTTTCTTTTTTTCCAATCCAATTTCATGTTGAACCTTCCAACATTCATGTCATTGTTAATTATTTCCGACATAATGTAATTTACTACAAGAACAATCATATTTTCGTGCTATCCTCAAGCACTAATATACTAACATATATAAGACTAGCATTTGGTCAACTAATTTGATAAAAATATTAATTAATTAGAGAAATTCGATTAAAAAAAATTGAAATTATAAAAAAGAAAGCTGAAAATTACCATAATTATAAGCATACAAATTTTTGATTCATACCATTTGACCTTTCAATTATTACTATCATTTAATTCTAATCTATATAAGGACATATGAATTCTTTAGGATTCTTATAATTAATACACAAATCTAATATAATTATAATTATTATATCATATCAGTCGTGATTTGTGTGTTAATTAAATCAGATTTGTGTATTAATTCTATGAATTACAAAAACTTGTACATGTCTTATATGTAATTTAGGTGAATTAGTAACATCACGTCGGCATGATACATGTGTTACGATTTCACACAAATATATATATTTTTATAATTAAAAGGGATACTTAGAGTTCAATCCATTTTATGAGTCTTTTTTAGACTAAAATTGGTAGTGATTTAAGGTTTTTAATTAAATTTTTTTATTTTTCTTCTTTGACGGCTTTATATTAGGTTTTAACTGCAAAATTTTGGGCTCCTCCCAAAATCTCGAAATTATAACCTAACATGCAGCCTATACAAAGCCCACTCTACACCCTAGAAGGGAAAATACCCTTCAAATTAGGAAAGCACTTTATTATGAATTAAAAAGATTTTCTTATAAATTAAAAAGACTTTATTATGAATTAAAAAGATTTTCTTATAAATTAAAAGAAATTTATTATGAATTAAAAGAATTTTCTTATAAATTATTATGAATTAAAAGAATTTTCTTATAAATTATTATTAATTCAAAGAATTTTCTTATAAATTATTATTAATTCAAAGAATTTTCTTATAAATTTTAAAACACTTTCGGTCTCTATCTAAAAACTGTTTTTCTAAAGGAACTAAGTTTAATTATCTCTAATTAAAATCACACCTGATATTATATAAGACCATGTGATATAGCATTATCATTATTTTTTATGTATAGTTATCACTACTATTAGAACTCATGTAGTGAAAACTTAATCTCCTAAGGGTACTCTCCACCTACTCGAGAGCGTATTCAACCTTGACATCGACAGTAGGGTTTTTTTCGACTCTAGCAACTAGGGCTAGAGTATTTTCTTCTTAGAATTTTGCTAAGGAAATCACTCACAAAATCTACTATTTGTTGCGGAAATGTAGTGAGAAAGCGCAAATGGAGGAGATTGAGACAAATTTTCCCAAAACTCTGACTTTAACGGAAGACGAAGTCGATGTGGTACCTATTTAAAGATCTGGAATGGCGATGAGCAATTATGATGGAGAAATTATGTTATAAATTATAATAGAGTATGTGTAGTTTAGATAACATCCACTACAAGAAAAAAAGGTTTGGGAGAGGAACTACATTCGTCGCCCAAATGTTTGGGCGACGAACCGAGTTCGTTGAGAGCTTCGCCGCCCAATCCATGTCGCCCAAGAGTTTGGGCGACGAACCAGTAAATTTCGTTGCCCAAAGACACCGAGGGCAATGGAATTTTTTCGTCTCCTAAAGCAGAAAATTTCGTCGCCCAAAGTAGGTTTGAGCGAGGAATAAGGAAATTCGTCGCCCAAAGAATGTTTGGGCGACGAAATTTTCCGTCACCTAAACACGATTTGGGAAAGGAATAACTAATTTCCTCACTCGAAGGTTCTTTGGACGACGAACAATTCCGTCGCCTAAACATTCTTTGGGAGACGAATTTCCTTATTCCTCGCTCAAACCTACTTTGGGCGACGAAATGGTTCGTCGCTTAAACACGATTTGGGCGATGAATGATTAGGTTCGTCGCCCAAATCATGTTTAGGCGACGAAATTATAAAACTTAAATAAAATAAACATTTAAAATAACTTATATTTGAATTTAAAATTTAAA
Organism: Dryas drummondii; assembly: GCA_003254865.1. NCBI lineage: Eukaryota > Viridiplantae > Streptophyta > Magnoliopsida > Rosales > Rosaceae > Dryas > Dryas drummondii. The sequence goes on from QANW01005368.1 coordinate 428,780, forward strand.
ATAAAAATCTTTATTCAATAACTATATAAAACAAAATTAATAAATTTATATATCCAAATATCCATACAATCAGAAAACAATTTAATATTGTATGCAAATATAATTAGTATATACAATCACTAATGACCCCTTAGGTCAGTAGCATCATCGGCATCGGTGGAGGAGTCTGGGATGCACTGGTCAATGTTCGGCGACAGCACAAACCCAGGTACAATCCTGGCCAACTGGCCAAACATCTGCTGCATCTGCTGCACCTTACTCGTCTGCTCCGCATATGCCGCTCTTGATTCTTCTAGCTGACCCTTCAACAGCTGCACTTCAGTGGACAGGTTGACTAATTCTGCAAATGGCTGAGACGCAGACCCGGCGTTAAGATCACGAACCCGACCCGCTCCCATTCTACGTATCTCCCTACCTCGCCTAACACTTAGTATCTCAGTCATAATACGAGGATCGGCATCGCGATCGGGAACTGAGATCGACTCTAACGGAGTGTCCGGAGGGTACTGGCTGGCCACCTCCTTCAAATAACTCGCCTTCTTGGCGAGCATCTCAGCCTTCAAAATGTTATACACAAGTTAGAAATTAGGAAATCAAATACAAATATTAAAAATTGTAAAATAAAACTAAAATATAAAAAACTAACGTGCTTCGCCTTGCCCTTATTGTTGTCGGGTCGGCCATAAACATCCCCGTAGTTATCGAGCTCCGGAAATTGCGAACCAGCCTGAAAAAGAATGTAATGTTGACAAAAACTCAAACAATACTAAGGAATATATATTAAATTAAATAATGGCACACCTGACGATACGACTTCACCCGGTATAAGAAGGGCATGGAACCACCATGATGATCAATCCTTGCGGGCGGTTTCAGATTCTTAAGATTGGCATTCGACTTCTTCTGTTAAATATTAAGCAAATTGTAAATGCATTAGTGTATACACAATAAAGGAATAACATAAGAAAAAAGATTTTTGAAGTCTTAAAATGATATAACATACCAAAAATTTCAGACTCTGAAAAGTGAGTGCACAACCACTGCCGCTGATCAAGCCGAGATGCCATCTCCGGAGGAGGGCTGGCCAATGCCTCAGTTGCCGATCCAAACATGTTATATTCCCTGTGCAGCTTGTGCTTCCATTGTGTGTAAATTTTTCTCAATAACTTCTCCATATACCTAGCTACATCTGGATCCTCCATCTGAATGTCATAGTTTACCTGAAAAAAAATGCAATTATCAAATTGTTAGAAATGATCAAATTAATTATTTTGTATTAATCGAAATATACTCACAGAAATGGAGCCCATAATGCTCCTCTTGATGGCGTTATCAATCTTTTCCTAACTGAGGAAAAGCATAGGGCAGTCGGCACGGATAATCGCCCCGACAAAATAAGCAAAAGTACTATGCACCTCTTTGCTCGGTCGTAGGTGATCTTGCTGAACAACAATGCAAATCCTCTCGTTCGTCGTGCGCGTGAGTCGGGATGCCTTCAACCCTCTACTTATCCCCCTCGTGGTTTTAGTACCTAGAAAAAAAATTATAACATATTAATTTCACAATAATCTTATAACATCTAAATAAAATTAAACATAAACACAAGTGCTGTGAAAATATTTTTCTTACTCTCTGATGATGAGGCAGTACGAGTGGATGATACAACATTATCATATGCACCATGACGGTGACCACGTCGGGCCCTCTATGCCGACTGAATCGCAGACCCAGTACTAGATGAGAGATCTGGGGCTATCGCCGGGGTCGATTCGCCCTGGACTTTGAGGTCGGGCTGCACTGCAGGGGCGGGCTGTGCTGCAGGGGCGGGCTGGGTTGCAGAGGCTGACATGGATGCTGAACTGGACCTCCAAGATCCACCCATGTTCGAGATCAAACTCATCTGCACAATTCAATAAATATTTATGTTAGTAAAAAAGAAAACTAAATTTAATACAATTATATATGNGTCGATGGGGGGTGGGTTTTCGAGAGCTGGGAGGGGGGTTTTGGGTTTCGGGGGAAGGAGGAGGGAGGAGGAAGGAAGGAGGACGGAGGAGCCGGCGCTGAGAGGGAGGAGCGAGAGCTGTGAGGGAGTGAGAGGGAGAAGTGAGAGCTGCGAGGGAGGGAGTGAGAAGAGTGAAGGCTAAAATGAATCAGAACTAGGTTAAGCAAATTGAAAGACGTTGAGCGACGAAATCATCTTTAGGCGAGAAATTCTTTATTTCGTTGCCCAAAAAGTCTTTGGGCGACGAAATTATGTTCGTCGCCCAAAAAACGTTGACTTTAGGGCACCGTTTTATCCCTTCATAATTTCAGCCTTTGGGTGACGAACAGTTCGTCGCCCAAAGTTGATTTTTGGTATGAATCATGATCATTCATACGTTCGAGCTCTAATACCAAACTTCTAGATCTCCAATTGACCTAATTTTTTAGAGGAATGATCTTTGAGTGAGAAACTAATAAATGAACGGTTCGGATCTTTAAAAACACAATGGACATATAAGGTTCTACATATAAATCAGTGGATTTTATACTTAAATAATAAAATTCTATTAACTATTTCGTTCAAACCTTGTCAATTCAATAATTGTGAAGACAATAACGTCATTACAACAATCACAGTCGTTCATCATCTATGTTACGCAAAGATCATCCCTGCAAAAAATCGGCTCAATCAGAGTTCATCTAGCCGTTCGATTATGATTATAAAAACCATGATCTTTCATACACACTAAATGCTAAACCTAACTTCTACTTCTCCGATTGAGATAATTTTTTGTATGGATGATTTTTAAGTGAGGGACTAGCCAATGATCGGTTTAGATTGTTAAAAACATAATAGAAATTTGAACTTCTACATATAAATACACTTGAAGAGTATAATTATATTAACTTTTTAGTAGAAATTTTGGCGATTTAACAGTTTGTGAAGACTGTGATTTCAACGTTCGAAACCATTCATTTTATTCGTTTATACTGTAAGATTATCCCTGCAAAAAATCGGCCAAAACAGAATTCATCTCCTCCTTCGATTAGTATTAGAAAATTCACAATCGTTCATAAGTTCAACCACCGATACCAAACTTCTACATCTCCAATTGACCTAATTTTCTGCAAGAATAATCTTTGAGTGAGAAACTAATAAATGAACGGTTCGAATCATTGAAAACACGATCGACATATGAGGTTGTACATATAAATGAACGGTTTTTACACTTGAAAAATAAAATTCTATTAACTCTTTCGTTAAAATCTTGTAGCTTCAATCATTGTGAAGACTACAACGTGATTATCACGATCAGAGCCATGCATCATATACGTTCATACTCAAAGATCAACCCTGCAAAAAATCGACTCAATCGGAGTTCATCTACCCGTTCGATTATTATTATAAGAATCAAGATCGTCTATACACCCTAAATGCCAAACCTAACTTTTATATCTCCAATTGAGATAATTTTTTGCACAGATGATCTTTGAGTGGGGCACTAAGAAATGATCGGTTCGGATCGTTAAAAACACAATACAAAAGTAATCTTTTACATACAAACACACTTGAAGAGTATAATTCTATAGTTTTTTCGTTGAAACTTTGTCAATTCAACAATTGTGAAGACTACAATGTAATTCCAACAATCGGAGCCGTTCATTTTATTTGTTTATACTCAAACATCATTCCTGCAAAAAATCGCCCAAATCCGAATTCATCTACTCCATCGATTAGTATTAGCAAATTCTTGATCGTTCATACATTCGAGCACCGTTACATAAATTTTATATCTCCAATAATCCTAATTTTTTGCAACGCTGATCTTTCAATGAGGAATTAAAAATTGAACGGTTTGGATTGTTGGAAACATGATCGTATTGTATGAATAACATACATATAATTGTAACAAAAAAAAAAGGGAATAACCCTTTGGGCGAGGAATATCAACATTCGTCGCCCAAAGTTTCTTTGGGCGACGAACATATATATTCCTCGTCCAATGCATTGATCTATTAATATTTTGGCGTGTAAGTTAAGGCGACGAAATCATTTCGTCCAAAGTAGTTTTAGGCGAGGAACATTTTGTTCGTCACCCAAATCTTTACAAAATTGAGCGACAAATGTTCTTGTTCGTCGACCAAATATGTTTTTCTTGTAGTGATCATTTATTCCAAGAAGCAAACATCATAATTCTAACATTTCTTAGGCATCACTTGTATATTTCATCTCTTGGGTATTAGGATTATCACTTGCATCAATTGTTAACAGCATGAGCATTTTACGGCCCAGTAGAGACTTTTAGTTCTTCATGGCCAATTATTAAGAGAAATTTTATTCAATAACCCTTTTAAATACCCCTTAAACTTTTTTGACTCCCTAGCCCCAAAACTAACAATAATGACCCTTTTACATTTTTCAGACCAAAATACCCCTTTATATATGAAAATGTCACCACAATCCACCATGTGTCGACCAAAAATTCGATAAGTTGCTGCACCTTCTTTCACAGTCCATCATGTGTCCACGTGCACCATATGGTCGCCACAAGTCGATTTGTGTCAACCACAAATTCCACCATGTGTCGACCACAAATTCCACCATGTGCTATAGCACCACCATGGAAGGTTGAAAAAACTGGGTTGGCTGAGGAAGGACGGATGGAGGGAGGGGTGCGGTGGGGGTAGGCAACAACGTTATGGGTGCGAGCGGCAAGCGGCGACGTTGTAGGCGTGGGCAGCGAGTGGCGCGGTGGACCGGGTTTCGAATCTGCATGATTATCTGGGCTAAAGCCATATATCTAGTTTTGGTTTTAGATATGCTTTTGGTTTAGTTTTGGTTTCAGATCTGCTTTTCCAACACTAGAGGCTGGGCTAGTTTATGGCTGAATTCGAACATCACAATGACTGTGAGGATAGCCTAGATAGTGTACTGACCAATATGGTGATATGATTTTTTTCAGAATATGAGGAAAGCAATAATGAACTCAATGCTGTACCATTTTTATTGCAAAAATTCGACTAGTTGCTTTACAGCAAAGATGACTTTGGTTTCAAATCTGCTTTTGTTATTGATTAAATCAATATCATGGTTGATTTGGGGTCATAGAATTTGTTCATGGTTTTGGGTTTCAGCCTTCGATTAGATGAGGGAGGGAGGGAGGGAGGGAGGGAGGGAGAGAGAAAGAACAAACAAAAGAAAATTGGGTTTTATATGGAGGGTATTATGGACATTTTACATGAAAACGGTATAGAAAAGTAAATTTTGGAGACAGGGGGTCAAAAAAGTTTAGTGGGTATTAAAAAGGGTTATTCAGTTAGTTTATCCAATTATTAATATCATACATGGGATAAAAATTAATTAAAATGAATGAGGATGTATGTATGAACACACTTCATATCTAACCTTGTTGACCTAATTGTAAGGATGCCTACACGTCCTAATAGGGCTGTAAATCAGCTTGATACAGCTCGAATTTGTATCGAATATAGTCCTATATCGTGCATTTTACCACTTTGGCCTTGAACGCCTCATATATATGTCAACACCCATTATTCTCATAATCTCAAACGTTTTTATTTAATTCAGAGTGTTGTTTTGGCACTCTTCAAAAGTCATCTTGCATTCCTCCATAGTTTTTTATTCTATTAATCTAATTTTATAATTGTTATTGTCAATAATACCCTTGCTTTTGATCCTCTCCTTGGTTATTATGGTTCTCCTTTTTTATTTTCTTTTATTTTCCATCGTTTGCTCATCCTCATCATATACTATTTCTATTATTTTTCTAGATTTAAATTTTCCACTTCTTTTGTTTATTAGTAACTGCAATGTAATATGGTTTTTTTTTTTTTTTTTTTTTTTCCTTTGGATGATATGATTTCACTTTTTTTATTGCTTAAGGATCTTAATTATACCCACTATATGTCCCATTGATTAATTTCGATAACCTCACCCCCATCACAAATAGATTGCCTAATAATCAAACAAGTGTTGGTACAAACCAAATTCATATACAAGACAAGATAAAGAACATCGAGGCCTCCTGAGATGCCATGCGTGCTGTGCTTTCTGCCTTAGAGGCTAATAATCCTTGGACACTTGTGTGTCATTGCCCCGCCATAAAAAACTCATTGGCTGCAAATGGGTTTACAAGATCAAGAGACATTTTGATGGTGCCATTGAACGGTACAAGGCACGTCTCATTGCCAAAGAATATACCCAAACCGAGAGAATTGATTATAAAGAGACGTTTTCCCCAGTGGCCAAGCTTGTTATAGTTCGGGTCTTGCTTACTCTAGCAGTTGCCAAAGGGTGGTCTTTGCATCAATTACACGTCAATAATGCATTTTTACATGGTGATTTGCATGAGGAAGTGTATATGAAGCTACCTCCTGGTTATGTCAGTAAGAGGGAGAACATGGTATATATGTTCTCTAAATAAGTTTCTTCATGGTCTTAAATAGGCTTTCAGGCAATGGTTTGCTAAATTTTCTAGTGCTTTACTTGATGTTGGTTTTAACCAATCTCGGGCAGATTACTCATTATTTTATAGACATAATGGTACATCATCAGTTTTCCTCTTGGTCTATGTTGATGATATAATCATCACAAGGACCAACAAGGCAACAATCTTTGTCATCATGATCAAGCATTTTCTTCATCAACGATTTCATTTCAAGGATTTAGGTCAACTGAAATACTTTCTTGGTATAGAGGTTTCTCGTTCCGGAAAAGGATCTTCCTTAATGAACGGAAGTATACTCTTGACATTCTCAAGGATACAGGTTTAACTGGTGCACGACCAACTTCGTTTCCCATGGACCAAATCCTCAAGCTCACCAATATAGATGAAGAATTGTTGTTAGATCTTGTTTCTTATAGGTTTATGATAGGTCGATTAATTCATCTCAAATTCACCTGACATGATATTGTCTATTTTGTAAACATCTTAAGTCAATTTATGCACATGTCGCGTCACTACTACGAAAAAAACTCATACATATCAGTAATTTACTGATATCTAAAGCCCCTAAAATTCGATATTGGATGACGTGATATCTATTCTCATTGGTTTACATATCAGTTTTGAACTGATATCTATAGAGGTTTTTAAATCAGTTCCTTTTTTAAATGCGATATATGTTTCATTCCCGGATGGTTAAAAACGCAATAAATGACATAATTATAATATATTATATCAATTTATATTTATAACTAATATCATATATATTAATAATATGGGTTTTAATCGTATAACTGGTATAATTATTTTCATAGACATCTGTATTGTGTATAAGAACAGATATCTTAGATCAGACTTATATGTCCATGAATTACGGAACTGGTATATATTGTATCATAGACATCAGTATTAATTCTTATAAATGATATATGATATGTGAATTATATGTGTTTGAATTATGAAACTAGTATTCATATTCTCATAGATATCGTTATTGTTTATAAGAACTGATATCGTATGTTTGAATTATATGTTTTAAGGGTATGAAATTGGTATAAATATTTCCATAGATATCGGTATTTGTGATAAAAACTGATATCGTATATCTGAATTATATGTTTTAAAAGTATGGATCTGATATAAATATTTCCATAGATATCGGTATTGGTGATAAAAACGGATATCGTAGACATCTATTATATGTGTTTTTATTGTAGAATTGATTATGAAGCCATGATTGGTATCAATTTATTTTTCCAAAATAGATATCTATTCTCTATACTATTTCAGTTTTTATATTAGAATTGATCTTATATATTTCGAAATTAGGGTTATGTGACACCTATTTTGATATTGAATTTGTTTTCAGAAAATTGATATAATTGGTTAACACCATTGAACCATCCAGTGCATATTTATTTAGTGGTCAATTTTACCTGCACAGATAAGCTAAACTAATTCATTTCATTCAACAATCCATTTCATTCATCAAATGTCATATATTTCAAATGACCCAAAAGTTGTCATATCACAAAAATTAAGAGGAGATCTCATCATCTCTAACTACCCCTTCCTTCAAATATGTCTAAGCTAGCTAGGCTAGGCATCACTTAAAACTACCCTTTACAAAAACTATTAGGCAGTAGGCTAGGCATGCATATAGAGTTAGTGTGTATTCATACAAGTTTTAAATAGGAATGGTAGAAATAGTAATTAGGAAAACATTAATGAATTATTTGGAATACATACTGAAAGATGATTCCACTGTATTATTTTACGAGTTCGCTTACCCGTAACTACATTGAATTGTCTAATCGCATTGAATCAACAAAACATCACAATAAGTTACACCCCAACAAATTATACTTAGTGCATAAACCAAAAAATATATAAGGGAGCATCAACTCATGTGTTGACAATGTCCATCCATCCCTAGTCAAAGGTCAGTTTTGCAAGAGGGTTCATTATATAAACAATGTCTTTATCTTCAGTAATTATGGTCAACATCCAATGCAACCTCAAAGGGTAGCACTATAATTAACATGCATGAATAAATGGCAGGCATAAAAAAGCTTCAAGAAAGTCAGTTAATCATCTAAACACCCTTACCCAGAATTGTAAGGCACCAAGAAAACTCGATCGCTTTTTCTTTGCTGAAAACGAGCTGCCATGTAGGTTGATTGTTTCTCTGAGCTTGCTACTCCAACAGAAACACGGGCCGGATCCACCAACCAACCATATCAATCATCTTTGACCTGACCAGCTTATCATATAGGTGCCTAATAGTATTTAATTAAAAAAAATACATATCAGAGCAGATCAGTAGGACAAAACATGACTAGCTTTTCAATTAAACTTAACTATCTCATATGCACCACTGTGTATGTTGCGGAAAGTTCTTGCATCTCGATGAGGGAAGTTATATCCTCTCTCAAGATAAATAGTTTTCGAACTTCTCCAAAGACTTCTTCCTCTATCTCAGATGTGATTGCTTTTCCACTCTCATACATTGTTTCACAGGCATAACGATACAGTAGCTTGCACTTTGTCAGCACAAGCTTCTCAGTTGGTGCATCCTTCTTGAATAATTCCTTCACTATGTCAGGCACTTGTTTCTTCTGCATCTGCCATGGCTAACACAAAGACCCAAGGTTAAGTGAGTAATGAAAGAAAAATAAAGAGACATAAGTAATGAAAGTACGTACTATATTTACCTTATCATTGTATTCAATTATAAGGTCTTTAGGCCAAGCGACATGGCTTTCAACAGCATCATCAACAATTTTTAACTCGTCTCAGACTGGAATGGGAAGCAAAGCTTGTCCATCAATGGCAATGTCAATTGCAACCCGTAGGTTGGCATCACCTAATATAACCCCATGAACTTCCTCAGATGCAAGATCAATAATTGAACCGTATGCAACAATCTTTCTAGTAGTTCTCAAAGCTAGTTTGCAAGACTTTTCTTAAGCAAACATAGTACATACGAATAAATTTATAAAGTGCTATTCAAAAAACTAAAACAACACCATCTCAGACCAATACCTTTACTGTGCAGTCAGCGTTGACATTCACCACGTCTTTGTGTACTGCCTCTTTCCTTTCTAGCTCAACCACCACAGCCTTACACTTTCCCTCATCCTGGCAGCTTGCTTTATCGGAGACACTCCCATAGCCTGGAAGTGTCTTAGGTGTAAGAACTTCCTTCTTATTCTCCCGCGCCTCCAACTTTTCAATTCTCTCCCATATCATTTTACACATTTCACGCTCTTTTTCTAACATGGCCGCCAACTCATTTTTTGAGACTAGTTCCCTAGGTTTTCTGGGAATGTTTGAGTATGTGATAAGGTTGACATTCCCCCCTATGCCCTTACTCTACCACGGGTGTCCGGAGTCTCCAAAGCCATAGTTAGAACGTCCACTGCACCCAGGAGTTTCAATTCTCATTGCTTCTTTTTCTCCAGCAATTCGTCCTGCCACATGTCCATGACAAATTATATTACACAAAAATAAGCTCATCAATTATGAAATGCACTGCAATAACAAGTTAGAATGCTTACAATGACATCAGCCACCGATTGTACTTTCTTAATTAAGTTCCCATTAGAATCTTCACGTGTCTTCTTCCATAGAACGAAACGGTCAAGATCCTCCACTGCCATATTTTGTTTCCTCTATCCATAGAACCAAATTTAACATTAAAAACGCAAGTGCAAAATGCTAGTTAAACTAGACATGCATATATCCATTCACAATCTTACCAAATCCTCCTCCAAGCCTAAATATCCTTTTTGCGACAATCTATGGTGATACTTCCTCTTTGCAGTTCTCTTGCTTTATGCCTCATGTAGTTCCTACAATTAAGTAAAAGGAACCAAAATATAACACATATCATGAGGAAAATTGGTTTTTGAAATAACATCATTGGTGCTTAGAGAGTTCAAAGAGCATTGCATTCCGCAACTACTGTGAGGAGCAGAACATTGAAGGGTGAGTAACTTTGCAAATATCAAATGTAGCTGGAGCAACAGCTTTTGGCAGAAGGTGAAGTTATTATTATCAGCAAACTAAATAACAAAGGAAACATTGTTGGAGGTTGGTAGATTTGTAGAGAAAATAAGAAATAAAGGTTCTTCCCTAGGCGAAATTAATGCATAATAATGAAAGTGAATATGCCACTGTATGACATTAACATAACTTTAAAATTTAGTAGACTTTACTTTTCCTATACATAAAACTAAAAAGGAGATGAACCATATGATTACATAACTTGTTATCAAAATCAATTACAATAGCTTTATACCTATTCCACACCATAGTTGGAGACTTAAAATTTTATATACGACTCATGATTCCACATTTTGGTCAATGAGTTTTAAGGCCATGTGAAGAATATGCACTCCAGTTATCTAGTACACTCCATTTCTCATACTTTAACATATCAACTAATATAGCACTAATGAACAAGCTTACCATAAATGAGTCCGATAGTCGGCGTGCAACAAACGCCTCCCAATGTCATTTCTCAATGAAGTCCTCATATTGCTTGGGTGGGAGTTTCAAAGCCTCTGGATCGTCCTTGAATGGAAGCACGAATTTGTTTGTAAGATAAGTCTTGAATGTTCTCCACTTAATGGCAGCTAAAGACAACACCATTTTCTGGCTTGTAGAGGGAAGATCAAAGACAATCTATATTTAGGGTTAATGAGGACAAACAGTCATTAAAAATGCAGCAAATACCTCAGGATAAACATGCAGCAAATTAACGGTTACAATAGGTAAAATGAAGCTAAAATACCTCAACATCCTTCCAAATTTTTTTTTAAAGTCCTTATCAACCTTCGGCCAGCTTTCTTCAATAATAAGGACTGTGGTCCTCGCCTTAACCTCTATGTATGAAGCTAGAGTCTGACGAGCTTCTCCTACCGGTACACCATGTGGATTATATTGCACTTGAACTTTTCAGCCTAAAGCTTTCTTCACAATTACATGGTGCATCTGTGTAATTCCCCGAGTGGAATTACTATCAACATTAGTAATCGTCGCTTGCTTCGAAGTTGAGCTTACTTTGGCATCCACATTCTCCTCATCTACAGGTAGAACTTTGGTTGCCTTTGGTGTGGACACTGCACCTTTCTTTCTTGTTAGCATTCCCCTGCCTTTTCTTTTTCCCTTCTGGCCTTTTGGTGTTGCCATTACTAGAAGATCAAAACTGTAGCAAAATTGTACGTGTAATTAAAAACAAAAATTACAATACATACATAAGCAAGCCATGGAAAACAGCCAAAGTAAGTAAGCCTCTAGAAGAAAAATTAACACAAGGTATACACATCTATAAGAAAGCATAGATATACACAAGGAAAACACAAGTCTCTCATCTCTATTAATCAACGTATACACATTTGTAAGATGTTTTAACAGCCTAAGTAAGTATGCCTCTATAAGGAAAACACAAGGTATACAGATCTATAAGAAAGCATGGATATACACAAGGAAAACACAAGCCTCTCACCTCTATTAAGTAATCAATATATACACATCGATCTGTAAGCCATAGAATATTAAACTTAGTAAACAATACAAGGAAAACAACCTAAGTAAGTAAGCCATGGAATATTTAACTTAGTAAAATATACAAGGAAAACAGCCTAAAAAAAATACAAATCAGAAATGAAATGAAAGAAATTAAAGTAGAAAGTATGCAAATTAAATTACAAATTAGCATCAAATTACATAACAAAAATGCATTGATTATGCGTTTTGTTTTCTTGAGTGATTAATCCATATGCCCTTGCAATTATCTCTCTTGTAAGTGTTATCACCATCACCAAGTATATACTCAAATTCCTCGACAGATGATATTTCTTCAGTAAAGGATTGAGCGTAAACACCAGTGTCCCCTAAGTCATCCTCATGTGCACCATCTTGATAATCTCTAGTCGGGGCTGCAAGCACAACTGACCAGCCAGAGTCAAGTGGGTCCTCTACATAAAAGACTTGCTTCACTTGGCAGCCAAAGCAAATACATCTCTCTTGTGACCTATCCTATTCAAGTTTACCAAAAGGAACCCCAATTCATCTGTTTTTATTCCCTTGTTATTCTCTACCCATTCACACTTAAACAAAGGCACCTGAAAACTGTTATAATCAATCTCCCAAATCTCTTGGATAACCCCATAGAAAGCCATATCAGCGTAAACTGGATTTTTATCCTTCGCGCTCGCCACCTGCATTGTATTTTCCACCAAGCTCACCCCACTATTTTGGATAGAACGTACCATGTCACGTGCCTTTGTGTGATAATGGCACCCCGTATCTCATAACCCTCGTATTTAAGCACACTCATAGGTGGCCCTTGAGCTAGCCGCCTCACTGGGGGTGTTATGTGGATCCACCGTTTATTTCATCTGCCACCTATATTAATTATTAATGGTTAATTAACACTTTTCAAATATATTAATTATTATCAAACGTTTACAAAGAGTAAGTGCATTGAAAGGGTAATTAAAAGTATAATACCTTGTCACGTAACCAATAGATAAACGTGCGATTATGCTCTTCTAGCATCCACTTTGCACTCTTCTTTTTACTCTTATAAAAGTCACTCAAGTAAGCCTTATGTAATCTGCAAATAGATTTCATAAAATTTAACCAATTGTAACTTACTATAAGTGTTAGTAACTTAGTTATTCTGTAAGTGTTAGTGGTGGATAAAATGTAACTTACTCAGCATAAGGGTCAACCTCATCAGCATTCTTCAATACACAACGATGTGCCTGCTCCCAGTCTTCACGGTGGACTAATTGTACCTTAGCACCTGAGATAGGTCTGCTAAAAGTTGATTGACGCATTCGCGAAGGCGAGATTCCATCTGATTTTACATCAGACAAATACTCGGAGCAAAACTCCACAGCTTCCTCACCTATATAACTTTCATCGATGTTGCCCTCCAGACGGTTACGGTTCCTTACAAAACTCTTTTCATGCCTCTTTCAAATAGATACATCCATCTATAATAGACCGGTCCACACAATAGAACCTCTCTAATAATGTGCACAGTTAAGTGAATCATTATATCGAAGAATAAAGGTGGAAAGATCTTATCCAACAAACACAATGTCATTACAAATTCTGATTGGATTTTATCCAACTTTGACACATCAATCACTTTATTACATAGGGCATTAAAGAATAAACATAACCTAGTAATCGCGTATCTCACATGCTTGGGCAGCATCGAACATATGGCTCCTGGTAACAATTGTTGCATCAAGGCGTAGCAATCATGGGACTTAAGACCAAATAGTTTCAATTCTTGCATGGATACTAAATTTCTTATATTCGAGCTGTAACCTTCTGGGACCTTTATACCCATCAAAGATTTGCACAATGCATGTTTCTCACCCCAAGACAGTGTATATGGAGTAGTAGGTAGAAAGGATCTTTTCGGCCCAACTTCAAGTGCCAAGTCAAGTCGGACCCCAATTTCCATAAGATCTAGATAGGCAGCAACCCCATATTTTGTCTTCCCTAGAATGTTTAGTAAGATTCCAATAACACTCTCACACACGTTCTTTTCGATGTGCATAACATCTAGAGAATGTCAAATGTGAAGAGACTTTCAATATTCAAGGTCAAAGAATATGGATCTTTTCTTCCAACATGGAACATGAGTTTCACCACTTAGGCTGCTCTTTACCTGTTGATTTCCGAAGATACAATTGATACCCGACACTTTAGCTAAGATCTCCTCTCCACTTAGAGGTTTAGGAGCATAACAAAATTCCTACTTGTTATTAAACGCTGTCATTTGATTCCGATATGGATGATGGTGTGGCAAGAACCTTCTATGGCCTTGAAAACTGATTTTCCTACCATGTTTCAGCCTAACACTATCTGTGTTTTCACCGCATATGGGACACGCTTTATACCCTTTAACGGTGCACCCCCACAAATTAGCATAAGCGGGAAAGTCATTGATTGTCCACAAAAGTACACCCTTCAAGGTAAATGTGTTTTTTCTAAACTCATCGTACACCTCATCAATTCCATTCCATAATGCTTTTAGATCATCAATCAATGGTTGCAAATAGACATCTATGTCATTTCCTGGCTACTTAGGACCAAAAATCAAAAAAGTTAACATCATAAACTTCCTCTTCATGCAAAGCCATGAAATAAGGTTATACGTCACTAAGATGACGGGCCAGTAACTATATCGACTACTTAGGGAACTGTGTGGGTTGATCTCATCTGCCGAAAGAGCTAACCTTAGATTTTTAGGCTCACTTCCAAAATCTAGCCACTTATGGTCAACCAACTTCCAAGCTAAAGAATCAGCTGGATGACGTAGCATGCCATCGTTGACTCTATGATCGGCATGCCAAGTAAGATCCTTTAATGTCTCACCACATTTAAACATTCGTTTAAACCTTGGAATAGGTGGAAAGTACCACAAGACTTTTGCCGGAACCCCTTCCTGCTCAACCCCTTGCTTGTTTAATTTCCACCTAGATAGGTCACACTTGGGGCACCTACTTTCATCTTTGTACTCATTTCTATACAAAATACAATCATTTGGGCATGCATGAATCCTATCATACTCTATTCCTAAAGCAGACAATGTCTTCTTTGCCTCATACATAGACAAGGGTAACACATGACCTTTTGGCAGCTTATCACCAATAGCAACCAGCAGTTCAGAAAAGCTAATATCAGACCACCCATGTTTTGCCTTCAGATTGAATAGTCTAACCAATGCAGATAGCTTGTTGTACTTCACACAATTATCATATAAGGGTCTCACTCCTTCATCAACATAATGAAAAAACTCGTATGGATTATCATTGAAATTATCAAAAGCACTCTCGCACATGTCTACTGTTTCGAACCCACAGACATTAGGTTCTCTTTCGTTTTTTGTAGCTCTACTTGTACAACTAGCAACTTCACCATGCCATATCTACTTCGCATACCTTGTGTCAAAACCATTAAAGTATAGATGCTCCCTAATCACTCTAACGGTATACTTTTTCAAGTTTACACATTTCAAGCAAGGACAATGGATGTACTTCAGATTGGTAGCATTATGTAATCCAATTCTCAAAAAACTCTCAACTCCCTCCTCATACTCCACAGACTTTCTATCAGCATGCATCCATGTTTTATCCATAGTCTTACACAAAATAACACTATTTCAATATAAACCCAAGTAAACATATGCAAAAGGAAGCATATTAACTGATAATATATAACTAATATTAATGCCAATTTTAATTAGCAGAAACTCATCTAAAGAACACATATACCTTTACCTAGAACTCATCAAATATTCAATTATATTGACACCAGATGACCTAGTTAAAGCCTGGCAATATATTAGGTTTAAACCTATATATCTTTACCTAGAACTCTACCCTTAATTGCTAAAGCCACATAATATATTAGAACTCAAACCCAAAATCAAACAAATTAACCACATACCCAAATTCATAACACAATCGACCCAAGTTCCATATTTCAATTAAATACAAACAATTCCAACACCCAAATTCAAACAGACCCAAGTTCAAACAATCTACAAAACACCCAAATACGAACAAATCCAAATTCCAAAAACACCCAAATAGCAATGCATACATGTTCAAACAACTTGCAGATATTTGAACTTTTAATCCGGAATCTAAACTTCAAATTAAAAAGAAAAAATAACAAAATAATTTCATCAAATACCTGAAATCGCGAAGGCTTCTCTGGGTCGATCTCGATCTCGCGACGTTGTCTAGAATCTTTTCTCCTCTCTCTCTCTCTCTCTCTCTCTCTCTCTCTCTCTCTCTCTCTACGACTTCTAAGACTTATCTCTGTCGCCTTTGCTCTCTGAAAGCCTTCGTGCGCGTTCAACCCATCGATCTCGATCTGCAAGCGTTCACTCTTGACGTCTTAAGGCTGGGTGGATTGGAAAACCAGCTAGATAGCTTAACCTTTGAGCTCAATCCATATATCTTTGTCAGAGATTGATGAAGAAGATGATGAGTTAGGGTGAGGGTTTGGGTCTGGTTCAGTTTGGATGTGAGTGACTAAGTGTGGGTGTGTGAGTCTAAGTGTGTGTGTGTAAACGCAGGCTGTCAAATCTTTTTTAAGTGATGAACAGTACCCTGTTTTTCCCATTCTTAAATTTAAGCATTATTTATTTGTATAGATATCACTTTTAAATTAGAGTTAATAAATTTGTCCAACATAATATATCACATTCAAAATCCTGATGATATGTAAACTAGTTTAATATCATTTTTTGAATAAAATAAAATAAAATTTTAAACGATATTAAAAACCATATTATATCGAATACCCTTAAAACTAATATTAATATAGTGATATGTATGAGCTTTTTTGTAGTAGTGCGTAAGCCACATATGGATGCAGCCACTCGTGTTGTTCGGTATTTGAAAGGCACATATGGTCAAGGAATTCTACACTACAACAAAGTAGCCGTTTAGCGGGGAAAAATTTCCTCGCTAAAAGTAAGCTTATCCTCGCAAAAAGTTTTTGGCGAGGATTTTTCATTCGTCATCAACTTGTCGCTGTATCGCCGTCGAGGAAAGTCTATAGCGACGAAAATATGGATTCCTCGCTATCCTTTTTCAGCGACGCTAAAATCATTTCCTCGCTAAATCCTTTTTGCTAGCATATAATTCCTCGCAAAAAAGGAATTAATTTGATGCAAAAAATATTAAAAACGTCTGCAAATAATTTTAGTGACGACATTTTTTTCCTCGCTAATGATAAAATCCTCGCTAAAGTTTAATAATTAATTAATATATTGTTTTATAAAATAAAAAAATTAATTTCTTTTCGGTGACACAATGCAATTTCCTCGCTGTAAGTGAATTGTAGTGAGGAATTGTATCCTCCCTATAGGTTATTTAGGGCAAGGAAATAAATCTCCTCACTGTAAGTGACTTATTGTAGGTAACATATAGTGAGGAAATCCCATATTTTCCTTGCAACATGTTTCCTTTGGTGAGAAATACTTTCCTCGCTATAGGTCCTCTACAACGAGATATTTGTTTTTTGCCACCAAAAGTTTGATATTTAATAGATCATTTTGTAGTTTGTTTATATTTATTGATAACCAAATAAGACAACAATTAAAACAATATATAACATATATCAATACTAGTTCAAACTAGTTTCACAATGCCATTAAACATTCAATAGGTCTCCTAAATTAAAAGTCATAATTAAGTACAAAAGCAAAAGAAATTAAAATATTGATAACTAGCTAAAATAGAGGGAATCATCATTAAGTGCATGAAAACTAACACTTAGTAGTCATCATAGAGAGAGTCATAATTAAGTGCATCAAAAGAAACACTTAGTAGTCCTCAGCCTTTTTGATCTTCTCCTCCAAGACTTTCATTACTTCACTTTGATGGTCTAGTTGTTGTTGCAGAGTGTCAAAAATATGTTGTTGAGCTTGACAATCATCCTCTAACTCTTACTCTACAAAATGAAAACCACCATGGACAGCAGATAACATGTTCAATTCAAGTGCTTTACTTACAAGATAAACACCCCTAAATTTTTTAAAATAAAGGATGAAAAGTCCACTGCAACAGAATATACACCACATTGAGAGAAATCTAAAAAATGTAATTAAATTAACCTTTATGTAAAGCACACCTACACAACTTGAACATAGTGGAGAATAAACAACAATGTAATTGGGCAAGTAAGATGATACCTTAGATTAATAAATCAAAGAGAAAGACATGCTTGAGAGTTCAAAAGGAATAACAGCTATAAAATGAAAACCAACCTATATGGACAACATATAGCATGTTCAATTCAAGTGTTTTACTTTAAATGATAAAACACCCCTAAAATTTTGAAAATGAAAGGAAGAAGAACCTTCCAGAAGAGAAGGCAACATTTCAGTAACACACCCCAAGATACACTAACATGTCGATTCGGTCATCAATGCCAATATCACATTTCACTTCACGCAAAAAAGTAAATTTCTATATGTATATTGCAAAAGTGGAATTTCAGCCTCCTAATCGAATCCTAATATCAGGGAACAAAAATTAATCTATTTCCCAGCAGCATGCTCTAATATATCCACAACTACAACCCCAAGAAATTAAACTAAACAAAATGATAGCACATGTAACTAAGTTATAGAGATAAAAAAAAATACATTAAAAACATCAGAAGAACCTTACCAAAACAAAAGATAAAAAAGAAGAAGCTTATTGAGGTGGTCGTTGGCCTGACATGTGCATATTCATGAACTCCTCAAACTTGTCGCTCCTCTCCTCAGACTTTTTGATCTTCTCCTCCAAGACTTTGATTACTTCACTTTGATGGTCAAGTTGTTGTTGCTGAGTCTCGACAATCTGTTGTTGAGCTTCAAGCTGTTGCTCTAACTTTTATTCTTTTGAGTCACAAATGCTCGAGAGTGAGATTTTGCAGGTTGAGGGCCAAAACCACAACCCTTTATGTAGCCAGATCTGACCCCAAGGACTTTCGCACATATTTCATCATTTGTCATTGTTCTAGTCCCATCTTCAAGAGTATTCTCATTCCGCATAGTAATCATCTTGTCCTAGAAACCAGAACACTTAATGATCAAAGACCATATATACTTATGTACTTAATGATCAAAGACTACCATATATACTTACCCACATAACTTTTGCTTAGTAATCATCTTGTCCTAAAAATATTGAAGAAAAGGAACCAAAGACCATATATACTCACCCACATAACTTTTGATCCTGCATCCCATCCATTTTTCTCATTTTTATGTTATGTTTCAAAGCGATCAATTGCACCTTGCCTCTGACCAGTTTCTTCGGCCTAAGAACATTCATACAATCAAAGTTAATGTTAGTTTATAAATTTTATATATAAAAAAGATTTGCACATGATTAATGTTAGTTTATAATTTTTATATATAAAAAAAAAAACTAATGATATATTACAATCTCTTCTTGGTGCGCCATAAAAGACTTTGACCCAGCTTCGTGGTTATACTTTGCCTCCGACCTATTCTTAGTATTTTTCTCTGAGCGTTCCTGCAAATAATTACAAAATAAATTGAAGCAATTCTCAACAAATCCACACAAAGGGCCTGTGAATAGAGGTAGGAGGAGAGAGTATTCTTAAACAAAAAAACAAATAAGCTTTAAGACAAATTAACAAGTTTACCATGAACTTTGTGCTAGAATAACGTGTACAAAGGAAATCCCATTCTTCCTGAGTAGATACTTCAGGATGTTTGTTTTTTCGGGCCTCATCAATTGTTGGGTACTTAGCAAAATGCAACTTCAGCGCATGTCGGAAATCACAGAACCGTCTTTGAAACAGCGTATTAACACATTTTTGAACATGAGGCAGCGACATATCAATGTCGTACTTACTCTGTATGGAACCAAATTCAAGTTAAACCCATGAGACATCAATTTAAAACTGAAGTGTAAGTGGCAAGCTGATAATTTATTGCAGCAAAAGAGAACATGTATCAGGAGACCCAGTAGAACATGTTGCAGCAAAGAAGCTGATAAGTGGCAAGTTAAACCCAGGAGATGTATGACAACTTAGAGGCGCCAAATAAAATAATATGGACAATGTAATATCACCAGTATATATGGAAAAAATAAGATGTTTTGCAAGAGGAAATGCTATTAGATGTTTTCATATAAGCAATGTACGTAATCATTCAGTGAAAAGAAAAAAAAGGAAAAAAATTATTTAATTACTATTAGTTTTGCAATCATCTTAGTCTTGTCAACTTGATCTATATCCTTCCATTTCTCCATGTTTAGTACGTGGTGCACAAGTTCTGACCGTGAAGCCAATTTCATTCACAAACATACATGCATTTGGACCAGTAGGCCTTTCATTCTCACTATTCAAAGTAACTGGTATTTTTCCTTTAAGCTGAGTCTGAAGTTTATCAGAATTAAGTCCACGAGACTTTAATCTAACTTTTTTCACAGCACCTACATCACACTTATTAATTAATTATTTGTGGATGCATAAATTTCTCTTTTATTGACATAAAATATAACACATACCGGTACCACTAGTACTGCCCTCAGTGCCAGCTAATGTCACAACAGCAGCATCCTCATCTTGTGGAGTTTGCGAAGACACCTCATTAGTAGTTTGGAGAAGACTACGTTTTTGGTTACGGGTTACCATTATGATTACCTGCTATAAAGACATGCAATTATAGTGCACAAAGAAGAAGGCAGGACTTTATTTTTTACTTCTTTAGAAGCCTTGACTGTAGGAATTCAATTCATTAATAGGAAAAAAGTAATATACAGTAAGGGGGCCATAATGAACCTAACCCCTCAAAAAACATGCAAGCTTTAAAAAGCCCGAAAAAAACAAAACAAAAGAACAAATACATCTATCAAACTTAATCACTATCATCATCACTCTCAAAAACTCCTTCACCTTCAAAAATTAACAAAAATTTTAATATACATCTCACCTACTTCTAATCACCTTAAAGAGCCACCTTGAAATAAATCAATATGTAAAACAATGTGTAGGGAAGGAGTTGCAGATAAAGAAAGAAACTAAAACTAAACTTTGGCAATTGTATTACATGTGATAGCCCAATAGTATATGTATAGCCTCAGCCCAATTTTGTATCCATTAACTTCTTGAAATAAATATTGTGCTATATATATATAAATTGCAGGGTCCAGAAGTAGTACTCTCTCATAATCACTCTCTGGGTTGCAGTAAGAGTATGATTATGTGGGTGCGGCCATATAATTCATTGATGATCATGATGACCGCATTATTACAGTTTATTTCTTGTATTAGTTTGGTATTGTTGTGCAGTGGCAGTAAAAGTACTAGTACTAATAGAAAAGGGATGAAATCAGAGGGTATGAATTATAATCTAAGTAAGGTGGAGCTATTAGGTGCGAATGTAAGTACAGGCAACAATAACGGAGTTAAATTGCAGCTAAGTATAGAATGGAATTGGAAAAAAAGAGTTAACTAATTAAATGGAGATCGAATCCCTTTCAATTCCATTCCATATACCTTATTAAATGGAGTTCACTACAATCAAACAATTCAAAAAGCAACAAATGGTGGTCCAGAGAAGAAGCAGCAAAGAGAAAACAAAACATAAAGACAAGACCATGAAAACTCAATTGCAGCAAAGAAAACAGAACATAAAGACAAGGCAAAGACAAAACAGAACTAAAGGGGAATCATAATATTCTTTTGCTGTGGAGGAGAAAAAAAAAAAAAAAACCAAAACAAGGGAGCTAGGAGTCACAATAGAACTTACTGCAGGAGATGGAGGTGTCGTCGATGGCGTCGGTGCCGTCGGTGGAGTTGAGAGAACCAGATAGAGAGAGAGAGTGAGAGAGACTGTGAGGCGGTGGAGGGGGTAGGTGAGGCAGTCTTTTCAATTCCTTTAGTGAAATGTTATTAAAAATTAAAACCATCTCAATCTCAGTCCACACAAAAAAAGAGTTAAAACCATCAGAAGTTTCTTTTCAATTTTTTTTGTTAATAAAATTACAACCATCAGCGAGGAAATTTAAAAGTACTCGGTGAACACATCATACTGCGACGCACCAATTTTCCTCGCCACATATGCATACAACAAAACCAATATGTTCCTCGCTATATGGTCATTTTTAGCGAGGAACCATGAATTTTTGTCGCGGACATTTAACATTATTTTTCAAATGAGAAAAAAAAGGGCGGTACATCTAAAAACTTTCGAAAATAATTTGCAACATATATGGCGAGGAATTGAGATTGTCGCTGAAATATTTAATTAGCGACGAATTCAAATTATTTCCTCGCTAAAACATTGGCGAGTGCGGGAAAAATTCCCTCCAATCTTTTAGTGAGGAAACAAGATTTCCTCGCGCAATGGGTCATTTAGCGAGTATATATGTTGTCGCCGAATCCATCATTTCCTCGCTAATTGTTAGACAACTTTAGAGACCAAATTCATCATACTAGGAGCGACAAACTAAACTATTCCTCGCAAAAAATGCTTTACAGTGAGGAAAAATAATTCCTCGCTAAAAGTTTAGTCGCTAAAAACCACCTTTGTTGTAGTGCTACTACCAACACATAACATTTTGTCTCTTCGATCATACTGTGATTCAGATTGGGCGAGCTGCCTAATGACACGCCGCTAAACTACAGGTTATTGTATTTTCCTTGGCACAAGCCCAATCTCTTGGAAAACAAAAAAGTAAACGACGGTGTCTCGATCTTCCGCTGAAGCATAGTATAGAGCCATGGTAGTGGCTACCTGTGAACTCCAATGGCTCTACAACCTATTGCTTGATCTTGGCGTAACACATACTAATGCTAGTATACTTTACTGTGACAATCAAGCAGTCATGCATATTGTAGCCAACCCAGTCTTTCATGAAAGAACCAAACACATTGAAATAGACTGCCATGTTGTTCGGGAAAAGGTTCATAATGGTTCTCTACAAACTGCCTTTGTTTCATCCTCCAACCAGGTTGCAGACTTTTTAACAAAATCTTTAGGAAACGAGCAGTTCATGCATTTAAAGAACAAGTTGGGCATTCTTGACATCCATGCTCCAACTTGAAGGGGAGTATTGGAAACCAAAATTATAGCCATGATTCACATCTTCTAGATTGACAGCAAACTAATTATTTGAATTGCCTTTGACATAGGATCTAGACTTTCTTTCTTTATGTAAATTCCTTAGACTTAGGATCTAGTCCTTTATGGTTTATATATGGTTTCTAAATAGCGAGACTTAGAGTTCAGTCTATTTTATGAATCTTTCTTAGACTAAGACAGGTACTGATTTAGGGTTTTTAATCAAGTCCTTTTATTTTTTTCTTTTTTGACGGTTTTATGTTAGGCTTTAAATCCCGAAGTTAAAACCTAACATGCAGCCTCTACAAAGTCCACTATACACCCTACGAAGGGAAATACCTTTCAAATTGGGGGAAATACTCTTCAAATCGAGTGAGGACTTTAGTATGAATTAAAAAGATTTTTTTATAAATTAAAAGGACTTTATTATAAATTAAAAAAAAATTCTTATAAATTAAAGAACTTTATTATGAATTAAAAAATTTTCTTATAAATTTTAAAACACCTCCGGTCTCCATCTAAAAACTGTTTTTCTAAAGGATCCAAACCTAATTATCTTTTCTATATACTTGTATACTCCTTGTACAGAGAGATTATACAACAAAAAATTATTTTACCATATTTGTTCATAATCACAACCATGTTCATGTGTATCACCACAAAGATATAATTAAGAATGTAAATAGCTTAAGTATATAAGAATAACCATATTTTGACCTTACTCATAATACAGTAATTAGAGTTCTTCATTTAGTTGTATAGGTAAATGAGTTGTAACTTACTGTAAGTATATATAACTAGAGAGTTGTATAGGTAAATAGGTAAATGAGTTGTATAGGTAAATAGGTAAATGAGTTGTAACTTACTCATAATACAGTAATTAGAGTTCTTCATTTAGTTCTTCATTTATTGGAGCCCAACTAATTAACTAACACTTTTTATCCAGAAACTAGATAATTCCTTATCTAATATATATATATATATATACAGGCCCGTTTAGGTACGACCACCGCTGAGCACTCGGTACTGGTTTGTCGGCGTTTATGGTATAGTTGAGCTCCGACATTTTGAGTGAAACAATAAACCCATTCTATGCCCTAGGAGAGGATGAGGTGAAAACATGAGGGTTTATCCTCAAAACTCGACAAAGGAAGTAGCGCCGAGCTTTGCAAGTGTTAAAAAAAGCATTGCTGAGTGCTCAACGAAGTCATCGAGCGCTCGGGGACAAATGTGCATTTTTGTTGGTACGCACTTGATCAAATATATATATATATATACATATACATATGTATGTATATATTTGTAATTGCCAACTTCTATATACTACTAGCTCCACCGAACAACTCATTTTATTACAAAATTGTTTAGAAATAATAGCAATATATATACAGTAATGATCATTCGCTCACCTAACCACCTAGCAACGAATTTCAATGATCAAAACCGTTCATATTTTATGGCATCATTCAAAGATCACCCTTACAAAAATCAACCAAGTCGAAAATTGTTTAGCCAGTATATTACTGTCAACATCATTCACCCTTTTATCTGACAGATTGTATTTGTTTACACAGTTTAGATGGCCAAACAATTATGGATTTGACTGATTTTTTACAAGAACAACTCTTAAGAAGGGACCAGAGAACTGGATGGTCTCGATCATTGAATTCACCGCTATGTGGTTGCTGGGTGGTTAGGTGAGCGTGAAATTCTCCGCTCTATGGTGAGCGAATGATGATTTCTATATATATATATAACTATACTTTTATCATAATTATAAAAATTCATGCAAATTCACACACATATAAGTATAGAGATAATTGCACGTTTGACTCACATATTATTTCATAAATCCCGTCTTGGTCAATTATTGGGTACAACCAATATATATATAGACTAATCATTAGGTAAGACCTACCTCAATGTTGTTGAAGAAGTTCAGACTTTTGAACGCTTTAAGTCGATCTCCTATGTGTTTGTAACTATTAACAAGTAAAACACTAGTTTCAGAAATAATTTAATAAGTGCAAAACTATACTTATTCACTATTTGAAAAGAGTGTAAGTCACACACTTTTTTTTTATGGGTTTTGGATGGTTCCAAAAATTATACTATTGGAAATGGATAAAAAATTAGAGTTAAAAGAAGTAAAATTGAGTGACTGGAGTCGCTGGAAAACACCACACGTGCCAGCAGTGCAATTAGGGCTTGACTGGAAGAAGTCATTTTCAACCTCTAGCACTCTGTTTTTGGTAGATTTTTGGGCCAATTTCTAGTACTATTTTACCCTATCAATTTTCATCAAATCTTACAAACTTATACTTGTTTTAAACTTATATTTTGAACGCACGTTTAGAAATGGACTTTTTGTTTATCATGTTCATCTTCTCTCATTGATATTTGCTAAATTTGATGGTCAACAGTTTTGTCAAATTTTGGTCAACATTGATATTCTTGTCGACATTGTGGTTGAATTTTGGTCGACAAAAATAGTGCTGCAACAAGTTCATCTTATTCATCATGTTCATCATATTCAAAGATTTTTTACATATTCATCTTTGAACACACTTTAGATATGAGCTTTTTGTTTATCATGTTCATTTCTCTCACTCTTTTACATATTTTAAAAGTCGATTTTTTTGGTCGATATTTGTCAACCACTTTATCGACTTAAAAGAGTATTTTGGTCTAAAACGTAGCAAAAGTGTTAGAATTGTTAGCTTTTTGAAAAATGGGTTAAAAGAGTTGGAATGAAATTAAAGTGAGTTATTTAATAAATTTACCCTTTATCAAAGTTATATATAATATGAGATGATGGTGATAATAACAACATAATAATTTACAATTATTATTATTATAGAAAATATTCATACATCCTTATTATTATTAAAATACTCAAAATTTGATTCAGTGAATTACTTTAATAGCAAATTACAAATAAATCAATAAAAAATTTAAAAAATTTCATAATAATCAAAATACAATTTAGGTTCCTATAATGGCCACATGCACATATTTGCTAATTACATAATAGTCAATGAGCCCAACCCAATTTGGGTTATCCTATATTATTCCTAGTGTTAAACTACTATCATATCCTTCAAAAATATTTTGACACAATTTAAAAATGGTGATTGTCACATAATCACCCAGTATAGAAAACGGTAACTATATGATAGTTTCCAATTAAAAAATTGTAACTGTATAATAGTTACCAATTAAAAAAGTAATTGTGTGACAATTATCAATTAATAAACAAAAAAACGGTAATTGTCACATAATTACCAATCAAAAACCAGTAATTGTCACATAGTTACCATTTTTAAAAAATATGTAGTTATTATTGACTTATATGTAATTTAAAAAAAAAAATAGTGATGTCAGTAGCATGTTAGCATAGTGGAAAGATCCGTAAATTTTATTTTGTTTTTGTCCAGTTGTTAATTTACATAGTTTTTCTTAATTTCATTTTGGTCAATATTTATTATTATTTTTTTATAATTGACCCTATTAATGCAATTCTTTCAATTCTCACAGTTTAATATATAATCCATGCAATTGACACAACAATTTATTATTATTTTTTTTATAATTGACCCTATTAATGTAATTCTTTCAATTCTCACAGTTTAATATCTAATCCATGCAATTGACACAGCAACGATGCAAAAATCAATCAATTCTTGAAAAAGTAAGGGTCCGTTTGGTATCATACTCAAATTTATTTATTTTTGTCAAAAATTAAGATTTTTTTTTTAATGTGAGTTTTCAAAATAAATTTTTAAAATTTGAAAACTTGTTTGGTATGAAATTTGCAAATAATTTTTAAATTTAAAAAATAATAATAACTAAGGAAAAAAATGAGAAAAACAATAAAACTATCGTTTTTAAAAAGATGCCTGATTTTTAATTTATTTTTTTTTCTAAATACTATTTTTGAAACTTGACTAAAACATGTCGTTTTGTTTTTGAAAAAAAAAAAGTTTTTGAATGGGATACCAAACAAGCCCTAAGAACCCGTTTAGTTCACGTAATTGATTTCTTTGGAAATCAATTCCTTTGCATTTTTCAAAAGAAAGGGAATGTAAAATTCCCTTTACTATGTTTGGTAAGCTTGGGAAAGTAATAAATGATGTGTTTGGTCAGTTTTTTAATTATAACCTAATCTATTATTTATTTTGAAATTATAGCAGAGTTAGTTTTGTCTAAAAAGAAGCAATAAACCGAAGATGAGGGAAATCAATTTCATTGCTCCAGCAAAAGTTTCATTTTTCTCCCAATAACAGCATTAGATTTCTTTGGGTCAGAAATTGATTTCCCTTCCTCGTATTTACCAAACATGAAAATGAAATTGATTTTTCATTTCCAAACCTCCAAACCTGAACCAAATGGGCCTAAGGGATTGCCTTGCCGAATGCGATCCACTTCCTGTCCATACAAAGCCTTTGTAGAATGTATAAGTGAATAAATTTCAGCTCTTATACATTATACAATGCCCTCTCCTTCAGAATCATTGTGAAAGAATGTTCTATGGTTGTTAGATATACAAATAAATTCTATCTCACTAGGGGAACTAACCCCCCGAAATCTACCTCCAACTTTGAGCTTGAGCTACAAAATCATTTGTATCATGCTTGGTTGTCCCAGAACCATTACATGTTAAAAGATTATTTGAGAATTAAATATAGCAGTAATTTATAAACCCCTCAATGACCCAATCCACTTGACAAGGTCTCCCCGCCTTCTTCGCCAAACCGATAATGCTCATATACTTCAAGCAATAGTTCCCTACACGGTACAACTGCCCCAAGCTTGATGCAAGCCAAAAAGGCACCTGAAAGCTTGCGATGAAGACTGTAGGCCTCATCAGGTGGTGGGGTGACCCTGTGTCTCAGCATTGTTGCCCCAAGGTTTGAAATGCTTTGAGTGATATTGGATGCACGGAAGTCATATCCACCAGGCTTTGAAAATGGCAATCCCACAACAAAACCGGCTTGGACATGAGCCTCTAACATTATTTCTGACTCCAATCCTGAAAGAAATCCAAGTCTCTTAGACATTTCAATGACTGCATCTCTGTCACCGTTTGCACAAGCAAGAACCTGATCAAATATGCATGTGAAAGTTGTCAGCTATGTGCAGCTCATTTTAAGAAGTTTTAAGTTCAAACAAGCAACTAATGATGAACCACAATTACAACTACGAAGCCATAATCTAACTATCAAGAATCAATTGTTAGCCCAAAAAACAAAAGGAACTATTAACAGTTGGCTTCAGGACTGAAATATGAAAACATAAGGTCTAAGACATTAGCACTCTCTGAATTGATGCCTAATTCCTGTGCCAAGTTGGGGACAGAACAGAGGCAGCATTGAGCTCAACTGACAACATCCATACGCTATGTAGGAAGTAGGAACTTTTAAGGGAAAGCTAAAAACAGACAAAAGTTAGTTAAATATAAAGCACGGAGATTTTACCATTCTTAAATAGTCATCGACGAAACTCTTGGGGTAATCCCTAGCTGCTCCAAAGTCGATCAGATTGATTGAATTCTTAGCCTCGTCATACAAGAAATTACTCCAATTTGGATCGGTCTGCATTGCAGCAAGCACAATAGACAAAAGAAGAGATGAGAACCTAAAACTAGGAAGAAGCATATGACCTAGTAACCCTCAGACATTTCAAGTGCACAGTGAATGAAAACATAAAGCAAAAATCATAGAAGAAAGTCCTATTGATGAATAACACCAGGTTAGATGTCCAGCAGAATGAACACCCTTAAATATTGATATGTTAAACAAACTGAACAATGTAAGTCTTTCATATATATGAACTGCACTACACCATAAGTCTTGCGATCTTGAGCCCGACTGTAATGATGACTATTTGATTCATAAAACTGTGTCCACTTCAGGGTATTTTAGCTAATGTTATATTAACTTTACATCTGCAGCTGAAGATTTAGAATCAATATGTACGATGCAACAACTATAACTTATCAAGAAAAGATATATCCTCATTGGAAGCCCAAGTCTGTTAATAAGGCCTTGTTGGTCTAAAGAGAAAATGTCCACAGCAATAAAAAGAGTCTGTCCATTTGTGTCCTTTTTAAATATCACTCCATTTTTCAAATGTCATTTAGAATTAGTCAAAGAATCAACGTTAAGAGTTATAGATGTAGTGGGGTGCAAACACTCATTGACTTTTAAGTTTTCTAAGAGTACGAGCCTTTCGTATTTTTCCACTATTCATGAGTCTCTTAGTTTTTCTAATTCTTTGGGGATTCTATTGGAAGCATATGAATAATGCTATTTCTTATATGAAAAATCATATTTTTAATGAATGAAAATTAAGTAAGGTTGAAAGACTTGTTGCCTTAAAAGCATAGGTAGTTTTTGTTTTGCGGAATGGGATTCTAAGAGACCCAGACCCACTCATTGGAATCAAGCTTTTAGAAAGCCATGCAATGCAGCATCCCCATTTCAGTGTTTGGAAACAGAGAATGGAAATGATGATAATGATTTTTGTAAAAGTAAATATGAGGGCATAGTTGTAATTATAATTTAATATTAAATTAAAACAATTGAATGGGAATGGGAAACCTACCTCTTCCTACGGGAATACAGAACCATTTTGGGTTTTGGATATGTAAAGGTCATGCCATTCCCAAGTGCAGTCACCAAACATGATAAGTGAATCTTATACCCATTCCCAAATGTCAAAACTACAAACAAGCACTACCTTAGCATGTTCATATCTCAATCTGTACTTGCTCCTTTCTCTCTGTCCTACTTATTTTTTTATGTCTCTAATTTCTCTGCAATTACAGCAACCCTAAATCATCAGCATCATCCTCTTCTTTCTCAAAAGTTCTTCATGTTACTAAAATTTCTGCCATCTACAGCTTGCCATAATCATAGGCATCATCACTAATCTTCGGTAATCCTACATCAATTTGATATTGAGAACTAGAGCCAAGCGAGTTAGGTGCTGAGCCAAGAATGGAATGATCACCTTCATGTTGTTTAAGGAGGGATAAAGGTGATATTTCCATTCTTGGTCCAGCTCCTAACTCGACCGGATCAAGTTCTCTGGTACCATATTGATGTAAGAAAAAAAAAGGTGAGTGCTGCTTATGATAATGGGCTGTAGATGGCAGAAATAAATTCAGAAAAAGAAAAATGATTTAGCATTGCTGCAATTGTGGAGAAATTAGATATACAGAGGAAACAATAACAAGTGAGATAGGAGCAAGCCTTCAAGGCAACAATAACAAGTGAGAAATTAGATTTATCGTTGAAGGGTATGTTGAAAGATATATCCACAACATACCCTTTCAACATACCAAGGAACTAAGCCTTCAAGGCAGCAAACCCTTCAAAAATACTTTAATTGGCTTCAAATAGAAACCACCCCCCCAACCCCTCAACTTCTAAAAAAAAAACTCATTAAATAATTGAAAAATTGACTCTTTAACTAACTCTTAAATGACATTTAAGAAATGGACTGACATTATTACCATGGACCATCCTCTTTGGACCAAAAAGGCATCATTGACAAACTTGAGCTAACAGGCTTAGTTTTGGGAGTCCAAAGAGAATATTTGTTTCTAATCAAACTATTGCTGCTGCATTAATGAGTCAACCCTTGCAAATAAATTTATCTGTTGGGATTGCTTCTAGGTGTCATACTTTATGTTGATTCTGTCATAGCAGCTATTACAATGAAAAACCACAGCAATAGATGGAAAATACTAAGATATTAATTTCATTGTTAAGAGTGCAAGCTACTCTTAAGATTCACCAAAGTGAATTCTTATAAAAGAAATTTAAGAAAAGAAAAGCTTAAAAAAATATAAAAGGGACCAAAAAATTAACAATGTGTGTGTGTGTGAGCACACGTGTGGAGAGAACAGGGGACATGCCTGCATGAAACGAAAAACATATAACTCCTTCAAAGTGAGTTCTAGCAACTTTCTCCCAACGTAGTTACGAGTTTCCTGGTTTAATAATGCCACTTTATCAATAGGTATTCCTGTAGCAAGAGAAAGAAATATTATGTTGAAAGATATATCCACAAAAGTTTGCTCCATAGATGATACAACTAGCGTTGCTGGTATGCATCACAATGAATTCTAATTACAAAACATCATAATTTAAACGGTAGACTAACATAAATGACATAGTTTACTTGCCGGAAACAAGCTCTGTAGTTAAGACTCTTTTGCTTGAGATATCATCCACAACCAATGGAACATAAAATCCTTGTGCATCAGATAGCAAATCACGAAACCGTTTTTGATTTTCTGCCTCCAACTCATAGTTGCATTCACGGGATAATTCTTCTTTGGCTACCTATAAAAGATTCCAGGAAGGACATAAACGTGCATTTTCAAGTTCAACAGTTTAAGACATTTCATCATCTCCTGAGTTCCATTCATTATCCTCCTATAACTCAATTTCTATCCCAAAACATACAATATGGAATTAGGTTCCCACTTCATTCACCACTTCATGGGACATAAGGAAGCAGGGATTAGATAGATATCCATAATAACAGCTAGAGCAGAATAGTGACAAATTTGTACTAGTAAAAATAGACTCGGCTACAATGTTCCTATGAAAATTGTGAGTCACTGATGCAATGGCAACAGCTTGATTACAAACAAAGATATCCTCTTTGGAGGCCCAAAACTAAGCCCGTTGGCCCAAATCTATCAATAAGGCATTTTTGGTCCAAAGAGAAATGTCAGAGACAATCTAAAGAGGTTGGTTCATTTATTTCATTCAGAAGCTTATCCATTTTTAAATGTAGTTTAAGAGTTATGCAAAGAAGCAATCTAAGAGTTGAAGCCAAGAGTCACTAAGGATAATGTATTTGAATTTTAGAAAGACTCGATGCCTATGTTTAATAAAAGTCTTCTACTCTTTAATGTCTCTTATGTATCTAGGAGTTCTTTGGAGATCGATCTTAAGCTTATAAGTAGGGTAATATCTTGTAAAGATACATGTTGAAAGGCTTTGATACCTTGATATCTGCTTCTATATTTTCTCCACTTTATTTTTTTCTCATATATATATATTACAATTATAGCAACCCTAAATCTCCTTCTTTTATCTAAAGTTCTTCTGTTACTAAAACATATATCTACAGCCCATAATCATAAGCGGCACTATCTTGTATTGTCCTACGCAACACATAGTTTCCACACTCAGAAGAATTGGGTTTGGAAGGCCATCCAACTACTTGAACTGATATGACAACCATGTAAGTACAAGAATACATAAAAAGAAAAGAAAAATACCTTCATAGCTCTGTCAAGATAAAGTCCTTCTGGAATTAGATTTGTATAATCCAGAAGAAGTTTGACGTTCTCAATGTCACTTTCAATGCTATTTGCAACACCAGGGTATTGAATTTTCATAGCGACATGCATACTGTCCTTTGTGATGGCTCGGTGCACCTAAAATTGTTGTAGAATGGTAAAAAGACAAACCCTTTGGAGAATGTAAGAATACATTCGACAATTTATGTTACAGAAATCCATTAACAAATGCAGAAGTACATGTTGGGTTATGTTGTTAGCCACAGAGAAGGCGTATAAAACCAAGTACATGTGTGTGATAGTAATGTCTACTGTCCTCACCTGGCCTATACTTGCAGCAGCCAAAGGTTCATAATCAAAACTAATTAACTTTGAAGACCAGTCAGGCCCTAACTCAGCATCCAAAACTTGATTGAGCTGGGACCTTGGCATCACATCTGCACCTTGACGGACAATATCGAGAGCGGCCAAGATCTAGAACAAAATGAAAGGCAATTGAAAACATCTAATGTAATGTAATGCACACAGATACATGAGTGAAGAAGCAAAAAAAAGGGAGAATTGGAGAAGTAGAATACCGGAGCAGGGACGAGGGACTCGTCCTGTATACTGAGCATCTGACCCAACTTGAGTGCAGCTCCACGCATTCTACAGAGTGCAAGAGCCAAACGTTCTGCATTTTGTGGGGACAAAAATGGGGAAAGTGCAGATTGCTTGTCTGGGGAGGAGCTTTGCGTACCATAAATGAGTCTCTTGGTAGACTCCTGAAGGGTTCCCCAAGCAAGCCCAGCTCCAAGACCGGCAAACCTTTTTGTTTTTAAAGCAAAAAACAGAAACAAAATTAGGAAAAAGGAAAAATCAATCAATCATATATTTATGAATGGAGATGAATGGAGAGGAGAAGAGAGACCCACCCGAGTGCTCTGGAGAAGGGGGTTGAAGGAACTCGTCTCTCTCTGGGTTTCCGCCTCGGCAATGGCTGAGGATGCGGTTGCTGCGGAGGCGGTTGTTGAAGGACCTCCGCCACCTCCACCGTCACCTCCACCGTGGATGATGCGGCAGGGGTGGCCGGAGGTTGTTCTTGTTGAGGCTGCTGCTGATCGTGGTTGAAGTATACGACCGAGTCGGCTTTGTTATTTTTGTTGTTGTTGCTGTTAGGATGATCGGCATTAGCATTGGCAGGTGTAGGTGCATTGGTGAATTGGGAGAGGGAGCCTTTGGTGAGGCCGGAGAGGTCGGTGGCCGACACCAAGGCTTTCTTGGCTAGGGCTTCCAAATCCCCATTCTTCACGCTTTCGATTGTCGGAGATCGCTTCGCAAACTCCTTCGCGATTAGCGACACCCCTTTCAGTACCCTCCCCACATCCCTCCCATTCCTCCATACCATTTCTGATTTCTCTCTCTTTTTTTCTTTTTCCTTATTATTACAAAAAAACAAAAAAAATAACAATTATATATCTTTTTATTTTCTGATTTTGCTGCTCCTACATCCTACGGTCTTACGGTCCTACCTCATAATAAACAACATAATAATAATCTAATGCTTTTGAAAACTGCAAACTGGAAGTCTAAACTCCTAAGCCGCCGCGAGACAGAGAGTCCTGTCCGACGGACCCCACTTGTTCACTTTTATCCGTGACTAGTCTTAAAATAGTTCTAATTTTGGCCCAACTACGCCCACAGTCCTTTTCTTCCGGCCCAAGTTATTTAGGCTCACAAAATGTGGCTGCTAACTCATCTCCTTTCAGGTTACGTGGCCAAATCACATCCTGTATGTCTTTTTTTTAGGGGAATTTTGTTGAGCAATTTATATTTTAACCCTTTTTAATCATGCATTTACTTTTTTGACCTTGGCATTTGCTTATCCTAAGCTGTTTTTTAATCCAGAGCATCTTCAGAAGCCCTACTTTCGTGTTCTAGGATTGTCTAGATAAGTTCATCTTAACGTAGTCCATTTCATGGGAAAGAGTAGAATTTTATAGATATAAAACACATACAAGGGATGTATGATTTTAAAGTCAGATACAGATGACTCTACTCTACTCTACTCTATTCAATCTAATATTTGACAAAATCAGATAAAGTTCTGCCAGAAAAGATATGGACTCGGTGCAAGCCACGAGATCAAAACATCATCACCAATTCACCACCTCATGTATTCTCATGTATTGTCAAAAAGAGTCTTTGAGTGTATTAGCATGTACCGTTTTTCAAATTATTTTCAACTTAATTATTCTTCCTCTTTCTAACCATTCTAATATGCATATATCTAATATCTTTGTTTCGGTATGATAACTATAAATGTGAGACAAGGTCTAATGCGGATAAACAGTAAATAAGTATGAATGCGAACGTAGACATGGTGCCGATACGGTGTCAACACATCATCAACTTGCTGCAGTACATCTCGATTTCGTGTGCTACAACCAATTCATGATGTGCCTAAACTGTGTTGGCACTATATCCGCGTCCACATTCATACTTATTTACTGTTCATCCATATTAGATCCTTACCCCTATAAGTCTTGTGTGTGTGTACTGGTTCATGCATGTCTCAACCTCTCACTTAATAAGCAACAAGGTTCAGACAAGCAGGATACTGTCCAAAAAATGATAGACTTCCTGTTCTACAGCATATTGTCCACACAATGGTGTATGAATCAACCCCATCTTGATCAATTTTCATGTTAATATAAGAGGAAAAAAGACAAGTTATGTAGGAATATCAAACTCTATTGATAGCTAGCTATCAACAAATTAATACCTGAGAGTTACCTCCATGATCCTCTGTGTCCTCAGTGCTTGTGGGAAAACCCACACCGATCCAAACAACCAATCATGGCTCGACACGTGGCTGGTCAAAACCAACTTTGAAGTTGACTTTCAACGGTCGTGCTTGGACTTCCACGTCACCGCATGGCTTGGCGTCTTCTCCGCCGGATCGGACCGGCCCTCATGACGAACCCGCCTGATCCGATTCGACCCGATCTGGGGATCTCCGAAAGTCCGAATGATCGTCTTTCCTAAAAATCACCCCCAGTTCGGCTCCGCTTGGGCTTATCTCGGCTCTCCCCCAAATAAACATCTTCTCCA
Source organism: Dryas drummondii (assembly GCA_003254865.1). NCBI lineage: Eukaryota > Viridiplantae > Streptophyta > Magnoliopsida > Rosales > Rosaceae > Dryas > Dryas drummondii. The sequence goes on from QANW01005368.1 coordinate 464,289, forward strand.
AAAATCTAGTCATAGTCGGCTACGATTTGAAGAGACAACCGCATTTTGAATCGGCTCGGCCTAGATATCCACCTCCGATCCGATCAAACACAAACTTTATGATTACTCATGGAGATCTATGTCCAGTTCGGCTCGGCACCCCGCTGCCACTCCGAGGAGGATCACATTGTGACGAAACCGCCACACTTAAATGCATCTGACATGATTCTCTGACGGATGAGATATTTCAGCCTACATCCATGACTATTGGGGCAGTTTATCTGAACCTTCCATCCTTGCATTAAATGGAGTATTCATTGTAGCATTGAATGCTGAGGAGGTGAGTAGCTGTGCATGCTACTAGTCATGACCAAAACGCGTGGGTCTCTGTCGACCATTCATTCACATGCAGGTAACTTACTCATCACACCTTACTTTGCCTATATAAATGAACATGTGTGCACAAACTGGGGATCAGTCAATTTAGCTACCCATCCAGCTATCACAAAGCAAAACACTTGCACATACTTTGGCTCACCAAAAGCATATCCAACTTTCTGAGAATAACCCAGAACATTTGTGTTGTTCTTCCCATTCTCCCAAGTTCATCACTTGTTCTTCCTCACTTCCATTCAAAAACCATCAAACACATATCACTGACTCCATCATCGGAGCGTGTTTGGCTGGTACCACACCGGTCCATCTCCTTTGATCTTGTGTTTGTCTACAGGAAGATCTCAATCAACATCTCACATCATCATCCAGCAAGACTTCTGATCAGCCAGATCACTATCTCTAAGTTGTTGTATCTATCTCACGGGAATTTGCATCAACAGATTGGCGCCGTTTGTGGGAAGAACGCCTTCAGCCGTTGTGTTCATCACTACAAGTGCTAAACTCTTCATTCACATAAGTGATCATGACTACCATCTTTCATGACAACGGTTCTTCTTCAGGAACGTCCCAGAATGATGAACAGCATCAGCCCGAGACACCTGAGAAGACAAGGGGCGCACAACTCCCCAGAGCAACCAAATCCAAAGGTCCTTCGAAGACCAAGGCTGCTCACAAACTCCTCAAGGAGAGCCAACGACATCTGGCCACTGAGAATGCGCTCCTCAACCAGAATAATGAGCTGCTCGCTAAGCAGGCCGAACTGGCTGAAGAGTTCGCGCGTCACCGCGCTCAGCTCGAGAATAGCGGGAGATCGGGTTTCCGATCACGTCAGACCCGAACCGAGCAGGAGGTTTTTTCGCCATCTCCTTCTCGGCAAAGCACCCCAGCCAACGTGGACGATCGGTCGGCTCGGTAAGACGCGGATAGCCCCTTCCCTGGCTTTGAAGACATGCCCCCGGCCGAACAGGCCGAGTTCTTGATAGTCCATCGCCTTCTCCAGCAGAAGCAGGCGGCTTTCAGGAAACATTTTCCCGAGGGCCTGGGGGAAACCGCACCGAACCAGCCACAGATCAACAACGTCCAATCCGATCCAGGTTGGGGGATGTCAACCCAATTGGTTCGACTGAACCCAGGGTCCCAGCCAGAAGCAGGCTCGGTTCTGCCACCAGTCAAGGCCCTTCCACATCGGACACTCATTCGGAGAGACGGCTTGCGGCGGAACGACTGGGGGAAACCATGGTCATGTCCGACCGACGTCCGGTGCATGACAGGATCACTCGTCAGCCGGTAAGCGAGAGACTCGGTGACCGAACCGAGCGATCGAGGGAGAATGCAGCCGAGCCGACCACTCCCGACGTGGAAAATTTGGTCCGGACTCTGGTACAAAACCAAATCCGGAGTGTACATGATCGGCTCGGTTAGGTCGAGGTCTCCAAGGGGTACCTCGGCCGAGCCGACCACGGGGAGGAACTCCCACTCCCGTACACCAGCAGGATCATGGAGGCTGAGGTCTCTCGGGACACCAAACCCCCTAAGATGGATCAGTACGATGGAACCAAGGACCCGTACGATCATCTTGATAGCTTCAGGTACGCCATGGAAGCCCGTTAGGCGTCCGAAGCTACTAAGTGCCGAATCTTCCCTTCAACCCTGAAGGGATCGGCTCGGGGCTGGTTCCGGACCCTCCAGCCCAACTCCATCGACTCATTCTCTGACCTCCGGAGGGCCTTTCTGGCGAGATATCGGGTTGTATCCGAACGACTCTACAACTTGAACGATATGTTGCTCATTAAACAACAGGAAGGGGAGAACCTCAAGGCTTATCTGATCCGCTTAAACATCGAGTACACCAAATGCGATGATTGCGACGACAGATCGGCTAAGAACGCTCTTATGCAAGGTCTGCTCACCGGGAGACTCCGCTCCCACCTGATGAGGAATCCTCCCTCCACTTATGACGAGCTTTCTACTGAGGCCACAAAATGGGCGCGTGCCGAGGAGTGGGATGCTCAGGTGGAAGCCCTGAATCCTAGGCCGACCTTGGCCAAAAGGAAAGAGGGAGAGGTCGCAAGTCCCAAACCTCAAATCCAATCCAAGAAGACCAAGACCGAGGAGCCGCGCCAACTCCTGGGAAAGGGGCCAAAGTTTGTCCAGTATACGGAGTATACCCCCCTCAATGTCGATCTGGAGACCATCTTCTCCAAGGTCATGGATCAGCTCCCAGCTGCGAAGGAGATCAAGGGACCACCCCCAGACCGGATCAAGGAGGGCGTCTTCTGCAAGTACCATTCTAATCATGGCCACGTCACGGGTGATTGCTACGCCCTCCACGACGGAATTAAGACTCTTGCCCGGGCGGGTAAGATTAATCAATTCCTGGCTGGCGGGCCTAGGATACCCAAGGCCACGCTGAAGAAGCCCACCAACACCATTGACGTCCAGGACGCCGCCATCGGATCAATCGGCGGGGGTCCAACCTTCGTGGAAAGCTCGAACCGATCCCAGAAGGAGTACGTCAGACAGGCGGCTCAAGCTCACGAGTCCCTGTCGATCCAAGCGGGTCAGCCCAGCACTTCCAAAAGACAACGGAAAGACTGGGCACCAGTCACCTTTGAGCCAAACGAGGCAAATGGGATCATCTTCCCCCACTATGATCCAATCGTCATAGTGGTTGACGTGGCTGGAACCACCATCGCGCGTTCCTTCATCGACGGGGGGAGCTCAGTCAACATCCTCTACCACTCTGCGTTCGAGCAGATGGCATTGGCGAGGACAAGTTGGAGGCTGATACTCTCGCCTTGATTGGGTTCGGGGGAGAAGTGGTTCAACCACTCGGACACATCTACCTTCCCATTTCGCTCGGGAAGGGTCCAGTTAAGAAAAATTGCATAACGTACTTCATCGTTGTCGAGCGGCCATCAGCTTACAATATCATCCTGGGCAGACCAGCCCTGGTCGACCTCGACTGCATCGTCCACTACGCAAATCTCCTCATCAAGTGTCCGGTGGGCGATGACTGCATCGTCATCCAGCGAGATTAGTGTTCGACTCGATCTTGCTACGCCACCTCTATCAAGCAGAAGGGTCAATTGCCGAACTCCCAAGAACTCGACTCTATAGCCGACTCGGGCAGATGGCCGAGGGCGGAAACTTTCGATTTCACGGCCGAGCCAAACTCGGATTCTCGCCCCCTCCCAGCCGAGGCCTGGGAGGAAGTACCGATCTCGAAGGACACACCCGATCGGCTCGTCCGGATAGGAGCCCAGCTCGGCCCTGAACAGCGGTCAGCCATACTCGACTTCCTCCGTGCCAATGCAGAGGTGTTCGCCTGGTCTTACGATGACATGCCAGGCATATCGTCTGACGTGATCACCCACAGGCTGAACATCGACCCGTGATGCAAACCGGTCCGTCAAAAGAGGAGGTCATACGATCCGGTCAGATATGCAGCCATGGCGCAAAAGGTGACCAAGTTACAAAACAATGGGTTCATCCGGGAGGTCAACTATCCCAATTGGCTCGTTAACGTGGTCATGGTAAAGGAGAACAATGGGAAATGGAGCATGTGTGTTGACTTCACCGATCTGAACAGGGCATGTCCCAAGGATAGTTTTCCACTACCCAGGATAGATCAACTCGTCGATGCGACGGCGGGACACAAGCTCCTCAGCTTTATGGATGCCTATTCTGGGTACAACCAGATCCTCATGCACAAATATGATCAGGAAAACACATCCTTCATAACCGATCGGGGCATGTACTGCTACAAGGTCATGCCCTTCGGCCTCAAGAACGCTGGAGCCACCTACCAAAGGCTGGTCAACCACATGTTCAGATCTTCCATAGGCAAATCCGTAGAGGTATATGTGGACGACATACTCGTCAAAAGCATCAAGGAGGACGACCACGTCAGGGACCTCTCAGACATGTTCGGAGTCCTCAAGGAGTATTAGATGCGACTGAACCCAGCCAAATGTATCTTTGGAGTTCGGTCGGGAAAGTTCCTTGGCTACCTGGTCAGCCAACGGGGAATCGAGGCCAATCCTGAGAAGATCCAGGCTTTAATTAACATGAAGTCCCCAAAGACACGCAAAGAAATCCAGAGTCTGACTGGAAGAGTCGCCGCCCTGAACCGGTTCATCTCAAAATCCACTGACCGGTGCTTCCCTTTTTTCAAAGCTTTAAAGGGAGCAGGGAAGAACATATAATGGACCCCCCCAATGCGAGCAGGCCTTTCAAGATCTGAAAAGGCACATGGGGGAACCTCTCATCTTATCCAAACCGGAGAAAGGTGAAGAACTTTTTCTCTACCTCTCCGTTTTTGACTCGGCTCTCAGCTCAGTTCTGGTGAGAGAGATCGGCGGCGTACAGCATCTGGTTTTCTACACGAGCCGAGCCCTCGCCGATGCCGAGACCAGGTATCCAAAATTTGAGAAGATGGCTCTCGCCCTGGTCACCTCGGCTCGGAAATTAAGACCCTACTTTCAGGCTCACTCAATCGTCGTCTTGACTGATCAGCCGCTTAGGCAAATCCTTGCCAAACCCGAAACTTCGGGTCGGCTCATCAAGTGGTCAATCGAGCTTGCCGAGTTTGACATCATCTACCATCCCAGGACGGCCATCAAAGGTCAGGTCATGTCGGACTTCATCTGCGAGTCGACCACCGCAACGGAAGATCCACCATGCGCCAATGCTACGCCAATTGCGTCTGATCCGAACACAAACGGCGATCGCAACCAGGCTGATCTTCTCACCTAGACCCTCTATGCGGACAGATCTTCCAACGCAATGGGAAGTGGGGCTGGCCTTGTTCTGATCTCCCCAGAACAAGTTGTGATGGAATGTGCTATTCGCTTCAGATTTCAAGCATCAAACAATGAAGCAGAGTATGAGGCACTCATCGCCGGACTCCGATTGGCAAAGGAGCTCGGTGCGACCAAACTAAACATCTTCAGCGACTCCCAACTCATCGTCAATCAGATATTGGGAGAGTACGATACTCGAGAACCTAGCATGACTGCCTATCTCGAGAAGACTCGTTTGTTGCTTGGGAACTTCCATGAGTACAAGATATCTCAAATCCCGAGGGCAGAAAACTGCAGAGCCGATGCTTTGGCACGCCTGGCCTCAGCCACGGATACCTAATCCGCTAGGCACGTTCCAGTTGAAATCCTGGATAGGCCTAGCACTGCCGAAGAAGAATCTACCGTCATGCAGACCGAGGCCGAGCCGAGCTGGATAACGCCGATCATCAGCTACTTGGTCTCCGGGATCGTCCCCCCGGAGAAGGACAAGGCACGTCTCATCAAGACGAGGTCGGCTCGGTTCAGCATGATCGATGGTCGGCTCTACAAGAGGAGCTTCTCCCTACCCTACTTGCGGTGGGTCACTCTTCAAGAAGGTCAGGATGTACTGAGGGAAATCCATGAGGGGATATGCGGAAACCACTCTGGAAGAAAAGCCCTCGCCTACAAGACAATCAAACAGGGTTACTTCTGGCCCACACTGAACAAGGATGCAGATCATCACTCTCGCGCCTGTGTCAAATGCCAGCAGTTTGCCGCAGTCCCCATCAGCCTCCCCAATTGCTGACCTCCATATCCAGTCCCTGGCCATTCGCGCAATGGGGACTCGATCTGATCGGCCCTATGCCGAAGGCGAAAGGGCAAGTCACCATGGCCGTAGTAACAGTCGACTACTTCACCAAATGGGCCGAAGCTGAACCCTTAGCCACCACTACGGCCGAGCGGATGGAGACTCTCGTCTGGAAGAACATCATATGCCGGTTCGGCATGCCGCACACCATCATTGCGGACAATGGCAAACAATTCGACTGTAAAAAATTCAGAAGTTTTTGTTCACGTCTGAACATCAACTTGCGATTTGCCGCCCCTTATCATCCGCAATCAAACGAACAGGTCGAAGCCGTTAACAAGATCATCAAGAATACCTTGAAGTCCAAACTGGACAATGCTAAGGAGAACTGGCCAGAACTCTTTCCAGAGGTGTTATGGTCCTATCGAACCTCCTGTCGCAACTCTACGAAGGAAACACCTTTTGCACTAGCCTTCGGGACCGATGCTATTGTTCCGGTCGAAATGGGGACTCCCTCATTCCGGACCGGCACATACGATCCAGAAACCAATGACAGTGGACTTCGGCTCGGCTTGGACATGATCGAGGAACGGCGAACCGACGCCAATCTCTGCCGAGCCGCCTACCAGCAAAAGGTAGCCAAATACTACAACCAGAGGGTCAAACCCAGAAGCTTTAGGTTGGGCAGCCTAGTCATGAAGAAGAATCCTCTCGCCATCAAGGAGAGCTCGTTCGATCCGAACTAGACCGGACCCTACAGAATTACGGGCATAGTCAAGCCTGTCACTTACAACTTGGCTACTCTAGCTAGGAAGCCTCTCAAGCATAGCTGTAACGCTGAACACTTGAAGACTTATTACCAATGAAATGTAGTTAGGATCGGGGACTGTCCGACCTAACATTTCTTTCAATCAATGAAGGGATGAGCACATTTTGAGTCATTTTCTCCTCATTTTTTTTTCGAAGCAAGCACTGGAGACTCTACTCCTGTACACTTCTAACAAAGAGGAAAGATATGAGTGTTTCCTTCGAAAAAAAATAATAAACTCATGTGCCGAGCTAGTGAGCCATTTCCGGCCCAATGCTCGGCATATTACAGACTCATCAGGTCTATAAACTCCTGTGCCGAGCTAGCGCGCCATTTCCGGCCCGATGCTCGGCATAGTACAGACTCACCAGGTCTATAAACTCATGTGCCGAGCTAGCGAGCCATTTTCGGCCCAATGCTCGGCATAGTACAGACTCACCAGGTCTATAGACTCATGTGCGGAGCTGGCGAGCCATTTCCGGCCCAATGCTCGGGATATAACAGACTCATCAGGTCTATAAACTCCTGTGCCGAGCTGGCGCGCCATTTCCGGCCCGATGCTCGGCATAGTACAGACTTATCAGGTCTATAAAAATCCCTGGCTGAGCCGAAGTGACTTTCTACAGTCCTAACGTTCGACATGATATTTCCAAAAAGAAAAATATACACTCAAACTCTTATCGTGCATGCCGAGCCGATCTGAATGTAGGTTTGAATATTTTTCTCAAAAATAAAATTCCCAATACCTCAATGGGTATATCAGACCTATCTGAGATCATTAGGAATTATCCTCACATTTTGTTAAGATCGCTCGGCCGAGCCGATCTCAAAATGTCTTTGTTTTTAGCATGAGTGTTATTTTTTCCATTATCTTTCTTACCTATTTTTTACTTGTTTTTGTCTTTAAGTTCCATGTCCAAGCCGAACTGACAACAACTTGTTTAAAAAGAAAATACTGAATAAATTAACAAATGATTCAAAAACATAAATAAAATTGTTCAAAAATATATCAAACCCGAGCCACACATCGGCTCGGGAATAAACAAAAACAAAAATACAAGTTTGGTTCAGGCAGATCGCTCGGCAGGCCCCTCCTGGATCGGCTCTACGGATTCTTCGGGCGTTTCCTCCCCGAGCTGCACCACCTCAACCCCGCCGATCTGCATCTCAGCGTTGGGATCGGATTCGGGGACTGGGGGGATTGGGGTCGGCTCGCATTCCGGCAGCGGAGGATCCTCCTGAGTCGGCTCGGCCACGGATGCCACCACCTCGACGGGAACCTGGTGATCGGGAGGGGGAAGGTCTTCCTGCTGACTTCCCTGGGTATCCCCCTCGCTGTCGGACTCACCAAGGAACGAGACATCCCAGTCCGGCCTCTTTGACTGGATCTCGTCCAGAAGCTCCTCATACCCTTCAAAATGGGCATCAGCCAGCGCCTGGACGCTCGGAAGCCCGGCCCGGCGCCGAGACTCAACCGCCCTTCGTTCGGCCTCCTCAACATCCCGCTGGAGCTGGTCGGCAAGTTGCCCCAGGTCGGCCACTTTCTGCTCCGAGGTTAGAAGCTTTTTCCCGAGCCGAGCGACCTCCACCTCTCTCTCGGCCAGCTTGGACCGCAGACCCGTCGACCGCTCGCGGTCGGCCTTGACCGCCTGCTCGGCCTCGGCCAGCTTCTCCTTGAGCTCCTGGTTCCGCTCCCGAAACCACCCCATCTTTGCCTCGGCCTCGACAGCGGCGTAGGCAGCTTCAAATTGCTTCAGGGCGAGCTGCAAAACAACAAAAAATTATTAATCCGACCCGAGCGGGTAAACATGATAATCCGAAGTGAAAAGGACTTACCAACATGGCTTGGCGGGACGTGCTCAGAGCCTTTTGGCTGAAGCTCGGCTCCTCCTGACCGGCCCAGAGCCCCTCCACTATCTTTGGCGTTATCACGCGCTTAAAGCCCGTGACGAACAGCTTGATGGACGGGTCTACTTCCACCGTCTTCAGGGGTGCCGAGCCAGACGCATCGGCCCGAGCTCTTTTTTCCACCCGGACCTCGGTTTGGGGGGCTTTCCTCTTTTCACCTTGCCGAGCCAACCTCGGTACAGAAGTCCCCGGCTGGGCTGTCGCTGCGACGGGAGCCTGGACCGGCTCGGCAGGGGCCCGCCCCGCGGCTCTCATCTGGACGCTCCGCGCCGCCCTCTTCCTTAGACGAGCTTCCATCTCGGCGGGATTCATTCCCTTCTCAGCTCGTGGATTCCACCTAGGTACGAACCAGGAGATCCCACTCGACCTGATTTGGGTTTCCCCGAGCAGGAACTTGGTCGACAGGTATTCCGGGGGCGAGCTTCTCATTGCGGCGATCTGATCCCTCAGTTCGCCCCGGAGTTTGCACTTGTCCCAGCTTACTACAAAAACAAAACATAAGTAGTTAGTTTCGAAAATCAAACGAAATAAAAAGAACAAGTCATTCTCGGATCGGCTCTCCCAAACATCCAGTGCCCACCTGCAATCCTAAACACCCTAGGAACCGGGTTGAGACTATAATACCCCTTACCCCGAGTATTATATTCCCAAGCTCTCTAAAACGAGTTAAGCCTTTTTTATTGAAGAACTCGGGTTGGATCAGAGTAGTAAAAATACAACGGAAGAAATTACTGAAAATGCCTCATATTATAAATAACAGTAAAGAGTACCAACCCGTGAGGGTTATGTGTTTCAAATACACTAACCCTAATGCTACATAATAAAACAGTAAATAAACAGATATGTCAGGATAGTCCAACCCACCCCAGAGTGATTCAGTCTTCAACAAAGTGGTGCAACAAATTGGACTCATGGATAGCCATTGAGATATGCCACCTACGAGGATGAAAGAGAAACACCACCACGGATCCAAAGAAAGGATCTAAACCAGATAGCAAGACTGAAACTGACAAGCTGCAAGTGCCACACCCACGACCTCAATCTTGGTCTCCAACAACTGGATTATCTGCACTCACAAGAGTACAGTAGGGGGTAAGCGTCACATACGTTCATCGCTTCCCCTCGAGGGAAAATCCTGGTTAGGTTTGAAACAATACTCGAAAATATAGGATTTCAAGGAAAACAGCTTAAAAGCAATGTACACTCAAAAACAGGGTATCAATACCAATAATATTGTAACTAAGGCCAGTAATGATAAAGGTAATTATGCCAATAATCAGTGAGTAAAGCCTTTGCATGCTCATACATCTTTTTCAGTGAAAATCCTTCCTGTCACGTGACATAGTTCAGAAACATACCTGCGACCGATCACATACAGGCCAACCGCCAGTATCGGAAATTCAACCACCACCTCGATACTGTGGTGAGAGTATCCATTTACCTGGTAATACCACATTGGTTAGCCTCCCCAGAAGGACATTCGACTAACCAGTCCGTACTTACCCCTCCGGAGGTTTAGGGGATCGAAACCCAAGGTCACAACACGTGCCCGTTACTCTCAGGTCGTCCAAGGTATCACACAGAAAATCACACAAATATGCCATACAAAAATCATGCACATTCTCTGTGAAAGACATTTTCATATACATATAGTACGAAAATAGGCAGGAAATCCAATAACCGGGATATGGTACCTTCCCCCTACCTGTTTTACCAAAGTGTGTCCCTTGCCTGATCCCTTTCCTGTGTCTGGGTCCCACTTGTACCTGTTGGGAAACTGGAGATCTGAATCCGACGACAGCTATTAGGAACGTACTAAACGTACTCTCGACCTTGTCTGTTAAGATCAGGTAAAATTTAGAGGTTTGACACTACCGTAACTTGCTAGGCTTCTCTAAATTCTTGATCCGGCATGACCCTGCTCCCCGAGGTAGACTGTCATGTCAGACCGTGTGGTTTCTAAGTTTATTTTAATTTATTTTCGAGGAGGTTGATCAGATATGAACCTTACAACGTGACCAGTTCAGTGCATGGGGAAACTAAGGGAGCTCTGGCTCAGTACCCAACGTTATTTGGTTACCACTGATATGGCCTCAATATTTATTAAGTTCATTTAATAACAACAGTTAAACGGCGTTTTGTCTATAACCATCACTTAAACAACAGCAAATCAAATAAGCTGGGTTAACGGTATACCTGTTGAAGACTTCCCACGAGCAGAGTCTCGGTACTACTAGATTTGCTAAATAATAAGATTAAAATAGCCTAATTAACAAGAGATTTATTTCACAAAATTTTAGCAGAAATTCGATGGGGATCAAGAAATTACCTATGGAGCTCAGAAATGATTATTTTTTTAAAACTTCACCAAAACATAGCCTTCACACTACTAGAATTGAAGAGCTCGTCGCCACGATCGCGTAGGCGAAATCGGATCGTCGATCGGAGCTCCAGAACTCAAGATAAACTCAAAACAAGATTGAAGAAGAGAGAGAAAGGAGGAGAGAGGAGAGAGAAACTCTATCTTGGGAAGCGTGCGGCTGACTTGTGAAGATCAGCTGGGGGTGTGCGGCACTATTTATAGGGGGAGAGAGTGAGTCAACTCGGTTGACTCATCCGAGTTGACCGGGTTGACTCAAGTCAACCGTCACAACTTTGACCAATGAGAAATTGACACGTGGCGAAGGCCCTGACACTTGGCTGCACATGCAGCCATCAGATCTTGCTGCCATGCAGCGATGGACGCTCCAGATCGTGGCACGATCTGGTGATTTCCTATTTTATTTTCTTTTTCCTATATTCCCCAACTTCAAAAATTAATTAAAAATAGCTCGAGACTCAGAAAAATACTCCGAAAAATACTACGGACTCGTATCGACTAGTACTAATTAACTATGAGGTCAAATTACCAATTTGCCCTTTAGAAAAATTTCGAAAATTTCAAGCTACACAAACTAAGATAAAATGTTTTAAATAAAAAGAAATTTTGGGAAATTCATAAAATAATCTCCCGGACTCGGAATAATACGAGACTTGCTCCGTTGGGTTGTGAGTAAAAGTACCACCTTTTAAAGGCCTAACTTAGGTCAAAACCCTAGTCAAAGTTGGTCAAACAATTAAAGCTTAAGGTGAAAAATACGATTTTCCGCCCAACAATTTCTAGAAAAATTCTAGAAATTAAAGAAAAATTCTAAAATAAATTTGGAAAATTTTGGGTCTCACAGTTTTGCTATCAGCTTTCTTAATCAAAAAATAGTAAACACTATTCATGTTTAGTGACTTGTGAAATATTCATGTTAGTGTCAAGTAATGGTCAACCAAAACCCACTAAATTCTTGTCGAGTATCAAAAATTGCCACCCCTAATTTGGTGAATGAACATTAGAAGAAGTCTCATATGTTGCATAGCCTCTTGTTGGAAGAGAAGAACTTACATGCAACATATTGATATATATATTGATGTGGCATTTAAAATATGAGAGGAGAAATGGTTGAAACATTGAGATATAAGAAAATTATAGATTTGGTACACTTATTTTATAGCTAGTTCAATTTTGGTTCACGATCTTTTTTAAATTTTGTTCATGTTCCACTAATTGTTTAACTTATTCAGTAAAGGTCTAGTTCGAAAATTTTAGTTTTGGGGTTTATGATTTTAAATCTTTTGGGTTATGTTTTCTTCAACTATAATTGAAGTATAAGTTATATTTTATCATTTTTTAGTCAGATAAACCAATTTGGAGTATTAGAATTAAAGAGAATTGAAGTTGGTGAAGTTTGAAAAATCTGAAATTTTTATGGGAAAAATTGGTTGTATTGAGTACCCTAATTTGGGGTTAATTATCTTGAGTTTTAGAATTCCAATTTGAATGATCTTTATATGGTTGTAAAGAGGAGATACGTAGTTTTAAAACAAGTATATGTTTGCTGAATTTTGGAAAGATTTGATATGGTAAAATGTGGGCTAAATTTGAGAAAAACAAATATGGTCTTTTATTGAATAAGTAGAACAATTAGTGAACTAAAACATAACTTAAAAAATATCGTAGACCAAAATTGAACTAGTTATAAAATAATTGGACTAAATCTATAATTTCCTCTTAAGATATCTACAAATAATGTAATTTCTTAACCTCGGGTATGGCTCACTTAGGCTTATCTTTGGAGTTGGGTAGTCATTCTCTTCAGTGTATTCTAAAATTGTTTGGAATTGGGATAAATGATATATTGGGCTTGTTGCAAAAAAAAAAACAAAAACAAAAACAAAAAAAACAAAGATCTAATTATAAGTAGGTCCAATTTTGGAGGGTCATTCAGACTAAAACCATATACAAATTTAGATTTGTACTTAAATCCAATTTTTTAGGCTAGGGTCCAAAAAATGGATTTTTTTTAAATTTTGACTTATATTATCTCTTAAAATTAATTCATATAATTAAGATAATTAATATGAATTAATTTTAAAAATTATGAAAAATAATATCCATTAAGACATTTTTAATTAAAACATTCAAGATTACCTAGTTTTTATGTTTTATAATTTAAAATAATAAAAGATAATATCCGTTTAAATTATATAAATAAATAAATAATGCATTAACTCACAAATGAAAAATAATCTAACAAGTAAGAAAAAAGGTATATATAGTTTCAATTGTATCAATATCTTGGTTGGTAAATAAATATATACATATTCGATCAGGTGCACGCTAACAAACATGCGCACCTGATCCAAACACTATGTTTTTGCCGCCAATCGTTCTACCATGCTGCTTCCTTTCCCAAGTTTTGAAGGTAAATTCTCATTTTTACACCTCATTCCCTCCTAGGGTATAGAATGAATTTGGTGGAGGCATTATGTTAAAGTTTAGTTAATCCCGAAGTTAAACTATAACATAAACGCTGACAAACCATCAATCAATTGGTACAATTGAAATGTACCCATAAAGATTTTTTTTCCTTGTTTGATTATTTCTATTTTGTGGGCTGATGCATTTTTATTATATTTATATAATTTAAATCTCACAATTAATTTTAGGATAATATGATAATAGGTGCCGCTATTCAAACTCAATTTTTTTATTAGTAGTCTCAACAATTTAATAAAATATTAATTTTTAATTTTATCCTAATGTAAATTGACTATTAATATTAAGAATAAACATTTAATTTAAAAATTTTAAAAATAATTAATTTAAATTATATCCAACACCATCAATATACCTAACAACTTTGTATACCCAACAATTCTTTTATTAATAGTCCCCTGCACATTACCTTCATTCTTTGTTCATATAAGATACAAAGTTAGTACTCTTATTTTTGGTAACCAAGAGTGTACTGAATCATCTGTCATCTTTTATGTATCAGACTATTCTCTTCATCAATCGTTCAAATAAAGATACATAAAAACACACCGATCAAATGAACATTGACATTGTCAAAGCTCACAACACCCAACTGCTAATAAACCCCAACCAAGAATTACACACAAACCCACACAAATAGTACATATAGAGGTAAATAAAGGTAAACACTGATCTGCATAATTGTGAACGCCATTGTGTAGCTCGTGCCCTTCGGTCAAGTCGTCGTTGATCACCGTCACTGAGCCGAACATGAGCTTCTGGAGGGTGGCTCCGTTGCTGCTGCCGTTGACGATGTTGTTGTTGCCGCTGTTTTGGATGACAGTGTAAAGGCTAGGGTTGTTTAAGGTTGGGTGTGTTAAGTAGAATTGTTGGGTCCTGGTGCCAACTGCCTATGCGTCAATTGAAGCCATCTTCTCCAAGTTCCTTGCCACCATGACTGCCCTCTTTCTCTCTCTCAGGTGCTCTGTTTCTGGGTTGCCCTACTTCTGACTTTGAAACGAACAAAGATTTGCATTCATACTATTCATCCAAAACAAGAAAACCCAAGAGGAAAAAATGGTAAACAAAACTGAGTTTCAGAGGAACTACCCAATTAAATTAGAACACAAACTCTTTTAGAAATTTTGTATATTTGAGAAAATAAATAAAAAGGAGAAGAAAGTGGTGGGAACCAAAGCAAATCCGTGAGACCCAGAAAAATGGCTTGCTTATGATCTTTGCACAAGAAAGTACACGAAAAAACCAAAGGCCTTGATGCTTTGAAGGGTTTGATCATGGAAGAATTAGACTGTGAGTGAGTTTGTGACGTAGAAAGCAAGAGTCTTCATTTAGAGAGAGAAAGAAAGAGGGTGTCGGTGTTTTTGTGTAAAGGGTTGTTTAAGGTTGTGTTTGTTGGAAATTATGTATGAAATAATTCTTGTATTATTATCGTCGTCTCTTTCTAGGTAGAGTCTCTCTCTCTAGAAATGAGATTCTTTCGCGCCTTTTTGGTGTTTGGCTTGTGAGCTCGTCTCATACTCTTTCTTAGATCTCTTCCTTTTTACTCATGGATTCTGATCCTTTTGCAAAATTCATGTTGTTTCTTAGTTTTTCTTCTAGCGTTCATTTTCATCGCTGATCTTTTCTTCTGTTTCGTCTCGGTCGTTCCCTCCAGTTCTCCGAGTTTATTTGGTGTTTCGAGTTGTTTGGATTAAGATCATTGGGTTTGATTTCAGCATATATGGAGTCCTTATTTGCTTAGGGGATTAAGCCTCATTCAGATCCTGAAATTCACGATGATTTAGAGTCAGTTAACCTAACTGCTGCTATAATTGCTGACAAAATGTCAAACAGAGGTACTATTATTGGTACTTTGTTGAATGCTTGGAAAAATTATGGTGAAGTTACTATGGTAGGTTTGTGTGATCGTTTATTCTCAATTACCTGTGAAAATGAACTTGTGGCCCGGAAAATCCTTGATAACGAGCCCTGGTCAGTTAAGGGTTTTTGTGTTAGTATTTCTCCATGGCCAGATCTATGTGCTATCAGTGATATTAGTTTCTCTGAGGTGCTTTTCTAGGTCCAGTTGACTGAATTACCTAGAGATTTGATGACCAAGTAGGTAGCTCTGAAATTGGGAGCTAGAATTGGCTAGGTACTTGAAGTGGAAGATCCCAAGCTAATTCCTAGAGGTGTGTTGCGTTTTAAGGTTGATGTGGACATCTCACAACCTCTCTTAGCTGGGTTGCATATCCCTGATGTGGATGGTAGGCTAACTTGGGTTCCTATTAAGTATGAACGTCTTTCTGACTTCCGCTACAATTGTGGGAGATTAGGGCATTGTCTTTCAGATTGTAAAGAGGAAATTGGGAGGGATGACTATGGTCATTTGAAGTTTGATGATAAGTTGAGGACGTTTGTTGCACCTAAATTGAATTTTCATAAGAAGAATCCTAGCAGGGCTAACTCTGATTTTTGGAGTACTTTGGGCCCCATTAAGTCCACTGTGGAATCGGCTAGGGGAGATAATTTCATTGATTTAAGTGTGGAGATTCAGCAGCTCAAATCTAAATCTAGTAAGAATTTACAGCAGTCTGTTCCACATATTTCTAAGATGGTTGGCACTGCTAAGGGGATTAGTAATATGACTTGTGTGCAAACTAAGAGTACTATGGTTCAGACTACTCAAACTCTTAGTTTTGCTTCTTTCCAGTCAAAGCTCTCTCATATTGATGCCTCTATTTCTCAAGAATGTGATGTCCAAGAAAATCATTTGGAGGTGTCGTGTGTCACTTCACAAGAAGGGTCTTTGCTTGTTCCATACACTGTTGAGTTACCTCCTGATGTTAGGGGATCTAATGTGATTTTGGAACCCCCTCCAAAATTTAATTCTGACATGGGTGGTATTGCAGAACCAGTGATTAGTCTTGCTCGTGTTTTTAAAATACTGGATTTGAAAAGAATGGGGGAGGATCATCTCCCTGAACCTCCTTGCAAGAAATCAAGATTGGAAACTGAATTACTCTTTCTTCCTGCCCCTTCAGTGGTGAGTGCTAAACAAAAGGTTGGGGTCCCAGGAAAAAAGATGGGTCGACCTAGGAAAAGTTTCAAGAGGGGGGTTAAAAATATGTCTGATCAGGAGAATTGTGGTGATCTTGTTAATGTTCATGTGTCTTTGCTAAAGATTGGTGATTTTTCTCTACTGGATGGTTGTGGTGGCTGGCCAGAATCAGCCACAAGTCCCCAATGAGGATCCTTAGTTGGAACTGTCAGGGTATTGGGACAAACCTGACAGTCCAAAACATGAAGAAAATCAAGAGGAAGTATTGTCCCTCTCTAGTTTTCCTCATGGAAACTAGGGGAAAATCAGAGAAACTGGAAAAACTAAAATGCTCTATGGATTTTCATCACAGCTTTTATGTGGACCCTATAGGGTTATCTGGTGGCTTAGCTCTCTGGTGGTTGGTTGACATTGATCTTGATATCTTAGAATTTTCTAAGAATCTTGTTCATATGAAATTGAGGATTATGGGAAGACAAACTGTTTGGAATGTTTCTTACATCTATGGTCCTCCAGTTGATGTGGATAAACCAGATTTTTGGAATCATCTTATTACTTTGGCTGATCTTAACCATGGTGACTGGTTGTGTATTGGTGATCTTAATACTATGACTTGGGCTTATGAAAAAGAAGGAGGGAATTTCCTTAACACTCTAGCCAGTTTAATGATGGCTGAACGGGATATCCTACAGACTTTGGATCAGTACAAAGTCAACGTACGCCATGATGGTAGGATTGCAAGTATGCAGATTGAGCCCCAATTGGAGCAAGAATTAGTTCAAGAACAAGAAGGGGATCTAGAGATACAACAGAAAAATAAGGAGGTATACTCAGGAGATAAACCTGGGGAATGGAAGGTACATTCTGATGGAAGTTTGAGATACAGAGGCCGAATAGTTGTGCCAAACATGAAAGAAACAAGACAACGGATTCTGAACGAAGCTCATTCTACCAGTTTTGCTATGCACCCTGGAGGAACGAAAATGTATCAAGATTTGAAACGAAGATATTGGTGGAAAGGTATGAAAAAAGACGTGGCTGATTTTGTTAATCACTGTGTGACCTGTCAACAAGTGAAAGCCGAACACCAGAAGCCGTCTGGATTGTTACAACCGTTACCTACTCCAGAGTGGAAGTGGGATTGTGTTACTATGGATTTCATCACAGATCTGCCGAGAAATACAAAAGGGCACAATGGTATTTGGGTTATCGTGGACAGACTCACGAAGTCAGCTCATTTCTTGTCGGTCAAGATGAATTCACCCGTTGATTATTTTGAGCAAGTGAAGTTTAACCCGACAAAGTAAGCCATCTAAACCCCCCTTCTATTCCTTTCTAAAGGAATATGTAAGGGGGTCCGCTCTCTTATGTGGAAGGACCTGTTTCTATCTTAGCTTACGAGACGAAACAACTCAGGAATAGGAAGGTACCACTTGTAAAAGTTCAGTGGCAGCGCCACGGAGTCGAGGAAGCGACATGGGAACTGGAATCCGACATGAGAAAGAGATACCCGCATCTCTTCAGTGAACTCAGGTAATCTCAAGGACGAGATTTTTTTCTAAGTAGGGGAGGATGTGAGACCCAAAAATTTTCCAAATTTATTTCTTTAATTTCTAGAAATTTGTTTGGCGGAAAATCATATTTTTCACCTTAAGCTTTAATTGTTTGACCAACTTTGACTAGAGTTTTGACCCAAGTTAGACCTTTAAAAGGTGGTACTTTTACTCACGAACCCAACGGAACAAGTCTCGTATTATTCCGAGTCCGGAAGATTATTTTATGAATTTCCCAAAAATTTCTTTTTCTTTAAAGCATTTTATCTAAGTTTGTAGAGCTTGAAATTTTCAAAATTTTTCTAAAGAGCAAATTGGTAATTTGACCTCATAGTTAATTAGTACTAGTCGATACGAGTCCGCAATATTTTTCGGGGTATTTTTCTGAGTCCCGAGCTATTTTTAATTAATTTTTGAAGTTGGGGAAATATAGGAAAAAGAAAATAAAATAGGAAATCACCATATCGCGCCACGTGGCACGATCTGGAGCGTCCATCGCTGCATGGCAGCAAGATCTGATGGCTGCATGTGCAGCCAAGTGTCAGGGCCTTCGCCACGTGTCAATTTCTCATTGGTCAAAGTTATGACGGTTGACTTGAGTCAACCCGGTCAACTCGGATGAGTCAACCGAGTTGACTCACTCACTCATCTTATAAATAGAGGCGCACATCAGCTGGTTCTTCATTCATTTTCAGCTGCACACTTCCCAAAAGAGAGCTTCTCTCTCCTCTCTCCTCCTTTATCTCTGTTCTTCAATCTTGTTTTGAGTTTTATCTTGAGTTCTGGAGCTCCGATCGACGATCCGATTTCGCCTACGCGATCGTGGCGACGAGCTCTTCAATTCTAGTAGTGTGAAGGCTCTGTTTTGGTGAAGTTTTAAAAAAATCATTTCTGAGCTTCATAGGTAATTTCTTGATCCGTGTCGAATTTCTGTTAAAATTTTGTAAATAAATCTCTTGTTAATTAGGCTATTTTAATCTTATTATTTAGCAAGTCTAGTAGTACCGAGACTCTGCTCGTGGGAAGTCTTCAACAGGTATACCCTTAACCCAGCTTATTTGATTTGCTGTTGTTTAAGTGGTGGTTATAGACGAAACGCCGTTTAACTGTTGTTATTAAATGAACTTAATAAATATTGAGGCCATATCAGTGGTAACCAAATAACGTGATGACTAAGGTCAGTCCATGAGCATACAAGCGTTGGGTACTGAGCCAGAGCTCCCTCAGTTTCCCCATGCACAGACGTGGTCACGTTGTAGGGTTCATATCTGATCAACCTGCTCGACAATAAATTAAAATGAACTTAGAAACCACAAGGTCTGACATGACTGTCTGCCTCGGGGAGCAGGGTCATGCCGGATCAAGAATTTAGAGAAGCCTAGCAAGTTATACTAGTGCCAAACCTTTAGATTTTACCTGGTCTTAACAGACAAGGTCGAGAGTACGTTTAGTACGTTCCTAATCATCCGAATCCGGTTATTGGATTTCCTGCCTATTTTTGTACTATATGTATATGAAAATGTCTTTCACAGAGAATGTGCATGATTTTTGTATGGCATATTTGTGTGATTTTCTGTGTGATACCTTAGACGACCTGAGAGTAACGGGCACGTGTTGTGACCTTGGGTTTCGATCCCCTAAACCTCCGGAGGGGTAAGTACGGACTGGTTAGTCGAATGTCCTTCTGGGGAGGCTAACCAATGTGGTATTACCAGGTAAATGGATACTCTCACCACAGTATCGAGGTGGTGGTTGAATTTCCGATACTGGCGGTTGGCCTGTATGTGATCGGTCGCAGGTATGTTTCTGAACTATGTCACGTGACAAGAAGGATTTTCACTGAAAAAGATGTATGAGCATGCAAAGGCTTTACTCACTGATTATTGGCATAATTACCTTTATCATTACTGGCCTTAGTTACAATATTATTGGTATTGATACCCTGTTTTTGGGTGTACATTGCTTTTAAGCTGTTTTCCTTGAAATCCTATATTTTCGAGTATTGTTTCAAACCTAACCAGGATTTTCCCTCGAGGGGAAGCGATGAACGTATGTGACGCTTACCCCCTACTGTACTCTTGTGAGTGCAGATAATCCAGTTGTTGGAGACCAAGATTGAGGTCGTGGGTGTGGCACTTGCAGCTTGTCAGTTTCAGTCTTGC
Organism: Dryas drummondii; assembly: GCA_003254865.1. NCBI lineage: Eukaryota > Viridiplantae > Streptophyta > Magnoliopsida > Rosales > Rosaceae > Dryas > Dryas drummondii. Next base: position 484,597 of record QANW01005368.1, read on the forward strand.
TATCTGGTTTAGATCCTTTCTTTGGATCCGTGGTGGTGTTTCTCTTTCATCCTCGTAGGTGGCATATCCCAATGGCTATCCATGAGTCCAATTTGTTGCACCACTTTGTTGAAGACTGAATCACTCTGTCGTGGGTTGGACTATCCTGACATATCTGTTTATCTACTGTTTTATTATGTAGAATTAGGGTTAGTGTATTTGAAACACATAACCCTCACGGGTTGGTACTCTTTACTGTTATTTATAATATGAGGCATTTTCAGTAATTTCTTCCGTTGTATTTTTACTACTCTGATCCAACCCAGGTTCTTAAATAAAAAGGGCTTACCTCGTTTTAGAGAGCTTGGGAATATAATACTCGGGGTAAGGGGTATTATAGTCTCAAGATCTTTAAGACGGGTGCCGCTGTGGTGTTTCCAGTTTCGGGGCATCACACCTAACAACTTTGTATACCCAACAATTCTTTTATTAATAGTCCCCTGCACATTACCTTCATTCTTTGTTCATATAAGATACAAAGTTTGGTAATCAAGAATGTCCTGAATCATCTGTCATCTTTTATGTATTAGACTATTCTCTTCGTCAATCGTTCAAATAAAGATACATAAAAACACACCGATCAAATGAACATTGACATTGTCAAAGCTCACAACACCCAACTACTAATAAACCCTAACCAAGAATTACACACAAACCCACACAAATAGTACTTACAGAGGTAAACAAAGGTAAACACTGATCTGCATAATTGTGAACGCCATTGTGTAGCTCGTGCCCTTCGGTCAAGTCGTCGTTGATCACCGTCACCAAGCCGAACATGAGCTTCTAGAGGGTGGCTCCGTTGCTGCTGCCGTTGACGATGTTGTTGTTGCCGCTGTTTTGGATGACAGTGTAAAGGCTAGGGTTGTTTAAGGTTGGGTGTGTTAAGTAGAATTGTTGGGTCCTGGTGCCAACTGCCTATGCGTCAATTGAAGCCATCTTCTCCAAGTTCCTTGCCACCATGACTGCCCTCTTTCTCTCTCTCAGGTGCTCTGTTTCTGGGTTGCTTTACTTCTGACTTTTAAACGAACAAAGATTTGCATTCATACTATTCATCCAAAACAAGAAAACCCAAGAGGAAAAAATGGTAAACAAAACTGAGTTTCAAAGGAACTGCCCAATTAAAGTAGAACACAAACTCTTTTAGAAATTTTGTATATTTGGGAAAATAAATAAAAAGGAGAAGAAAGTGGTGGGAACCAAAGAAAATCCGTGAGACCCAGAAAAATGGCTTGCTTATGATCATTGCACGAGAAAGTACACGTAAAAACCAAAGGCCTTGATGCTTTGAAGGGTTTGATCATGGAAGAATTCGACTGTGAGTGAGTTTGTGACGTAGAAAGCAAGAGTCTTCATTTATAGAGAGAAAGAAAGAGGGTGTCGGTGTTTGTGTGTAAAGGGTTGTTTAAGGTTGTGTTTGTTGGAAATTATGTATGAAATAATTCTTGTATTATTATCGTCATCTCTTTCTAGGTAGAGTCTCTCTCTTTAGAAATGAGATTCTTTCGCGCCTTTTTGGTGTTTGGCTTGTGAGCTCGTCTCATACTCTTTCTTAGATCTCTTCCTTTTTACCCATGGATTCTGATCCTTTTGCAAAATTCATGTTGTTTCTTAGTTTTTCTTCTAGCGTTCATTTTCATCGCTGATCTTTTCTTCTGTTTCGTCTCGGTCGTTCCCTCCAGTTCTCCGAGTTTATTTGGTGTTTCGAGTTGTTTGGATTAAGATCCTTGGGTTTGATTTCAGCATATATGGAGTCCTTATTTGCTTCTGGGATTAAGCCTCATTCAGATCCTGAAATTCACGATGATTTAGAGTCAGTTAACCTAGCTGCTGCTATAATTGCTGACAAAATGTCAAACAGAGGTACTATTATTGGTACTTTGTTGAATGCTTGGAAAAATTATGGTTAAGTTACTATGGTAGGTTTGTGTGATCGTTTATTCTCAATTACCTGTGAAAATGAACTTGTGGCCCGGAAAATCCTTGATAACTGGCCCTGGTCAATTAAGGGTTTTTGTGTTAGTACTTCTCCATGGCCAGATCTATGTGCTATCAGTGATATTAGTTTCTCTGAGGTGCTTTTCTAGGTCCAGTTGACTGAATTACCTAGAGATTTGATGACCAAGTAGGTAGCTCTGAAATTGGGAGCTAGAATTGGCTAGGTACTTGAAGTGGAAGATCCCAAGCTAATTCCTAGAGGTGTGTTGCGTTTTAAGGTTGATGTGGACATCTCACAACCTCTCTTAGCTGGGTTGCATATCCCTGATGTGGATGGTAGGCTAACTTGGGTTCCTATTAAGTATGAACGTCTTTCTGACTTCCGCTACAATTGTGGGAGATTAGGGCATTGTCTTTCAGATTGTAAAGAGGAAATTGGGAGGGATGACTATGGTCATTTGAAGTTTGATGATAAGTTGAGGACGTTTGTTGCACCTAAATTGAATTTTCATAAGAAGAATCCTAGCAGGGCTAACTCTGATTTTTGGAGTACTTTGGGCCCCATTAAGTCCACTGTGGAATCGGCTAGGGGAGATAATTTCATTAATTTAAGTGTGGAGATTCAGCAGCTCAAATCTAAATCTAGTAAGAATTTACAGCAGTCTATTCCACATATTTCTAAGATGGTTGGCACTGCTAAGAGGATTAGTAATATGACTTGTGTGCAAACTAAGAGTACTATGGTTCAGACTACTCAAACTCTTAGTTTTGCTTCTTTCCAGTCAAAGCTCTCTTATATTGATGCCTCTATTTCTCAAGAATGTGATGTCCAAGAAAATCATTTGGAGGTGCCGTGTGTCACTTCACAAGAAGGGTCTTTGCTTGTTCCATACACTGTTGAGTTACCTCCTGATGTTAGGGAATCTAATGTGATTTTGGAACCCCCTCCAAAATTTGATTCTGACATGGGTGGTATTGCAGAACCAGTGATTAGTCTTGCTTGTTTTTTTAAAATACTGGATTTGAAAAGAATGGGGGAGGCTCATCTCCCTAAACCTCTTTGCACGAAATCAAGATTGGAAACTGAATTACTCTTTCTTCCTACCCCTTCAATGGTGAGTGCTAAACAAAAGGTTGAGGTCCCAGGAAAAAAGAGGGGTCGACCTAGGAAAAGTTTGAAGAGGGGGGTTAAAAATATGTCTGATCAGGAGAATTGTGGTGATCTTGTTAATGTTCATGTGTCTTTGCTAAAGATTGGTGATTTTTCTCTACTGGATGGTTGTGGTGGCTGGCCAGAATCAGCCACAAGTCCCCAATGAGGATCCTTAGTTGGAACTGTCAGGGTACTGGGACAGACCTGACAGTCCAAAACATGAAGAAAATCAAGAGGAAGTATTGTCCCTCTCTAGTTTTCCTCATGGAAACTAGGGGAAAATCAAAGAAACTTGAAAAACTAAAATGCTCTATGGATTTTCATCACAGCTTTTATGTGGACCCTATTGGGTTATCTGGTGGCTTAGCTCTCTAGTGGTTGGTTGACATTGATCTTGATATCTTAGAATTTTCTAAGAATCTTATTCATATGAAATTAAGGATTGTGGGAAGACAAACTGTTTGGAATGTTTCTTACATCTATGGTCCTCCAGTTGATGTGGATAAACCAGATTTCTGGAATCATCTTATTACTTTGGCTGATCTTAACCATGGTGACTGGTTGTGTATTGGTGATCTTAATACTATGACTTGGGCTTATGAAAAAGAAGGAGGGAATTTCCTTTCAACTAGGGAGCTGAGATATCTTCAATACTTTTTAAGGGAGACCAACCTTATGGGTTTGGGTTATAGTGGCCTTAGTTTTACTTGGGTAAATAATAGAAATGAGAGTTGGGTTAAGGAAAGATTAGATAGAGTTCTAGTTAGTCCTGGCTGACTATGCTCTAATCCTAGCTCCCAGGTGTTTCATTTACTTGGGGTCTGATCACACTCTTATTCTCTTGGATTCAGATTTTGAGGAAATAAAAACCCCTAAGGCTTTCAGATTTGAAGCTATGTGGCTTTCCAGCGATGATTGTCATAAGGTGGTGTCAGATTCTTGGCATGCTAGCATTGGGGATCTGTGGGCTAATCAATGGAGGAAAAATCTCAAGAGTTGTGCTTTTAATCTTACTAAGTGGAGTAAACAACATTTTTAGAATAATATATCTCAAATGAATCAGCTTATGAAAGATTTAGAAGTTGAACAGGGGAAGAATGTTGTGTGTATGGACAAATCTAAAATTATGTCCCTCACAGCCCAAATTAAACAGTGTTGGGATAATGATGAAGTGTATTGGATGCAAAGATCAAGAATTCAGTGGCTTCAACAGGGTGATAAAAACACTAAGTTTTTTCACCTTTCTATAGTTCAAAGAAGACAGTATAATAAAGTGTTGAGTATTAAAGATGGTAGTGGCAACTGGCTAGATGACGAGGAGGATATTCATGAAGGCTTTCTTGGGTATTTTAAGTCCCTTTTTACGAGTGATAGTCCAAGAGACTGGTCTGCTGCTCTATCTTGTGTAGACCTTGTTATTTCTTCAACAATGAATGAGTTACTAACAGCTCCCATTTCACTTGACGAGGTAAAACAAGCAGTTTTTGACCTTGGAGCGTTGAAGGCTTCAGGTCCTGATGGCTTTTCTGGAGTATTCTATCAAAAATTTTGGGATATTGTTAAGTATATTGTGTTTCATTCAGCAGAGAGGTTTATGGCAGAGGGAAATATTCTTAATGTGATGAATCAAACGAGATTGTTAGTGATTCCTAAGGTTAAAGCTCCTGAGGAGTTCTCCCAATTTTGTCCCATTAGCTGTTGTAATTTCTCCTACAAAGTTCTTTCTAAAATCCTTGCAAATAGACTCAGAGTTTTGCTGCCAAAGATGATTTCCCCTTTTCAAGGTGCTTTTGTCTCTAATAGACAAATTCAAGATAATATTCTTGTGGCTCATGAAGCATTTCACCACATAAGGCTTAGAAGGAAGGGTAAGTTTAGGAAGCTAGGCCTTAAATTGGACATGAATAAGGCCTATGACAGAGTAGAATGAGATTTCTTGGAGGTGGTCATGCTAAGAATGAGTTTTGATCCTAAGTGGGTCTTTCTTATTATGGAATGTGTGAGATCAGTGTCCTTGTCAATTCATATTAATGGCAAGTCGGGTCTTCTTTTTCAGCCTACTAGAGGGATAAGACAGGGAGATCCCTTGTCTCCCTATCTTTTCATGTTCATTGGAGATGTGTTGTCTAATATGATAAAAAAGGCTTGTGATTCTAGAAATTTACATGGTATTCAGCTTAGTAGGGAGAGACCTTTGCTCTCTCATTTATTCTTTGCTGATGACTCATTATTTTTCTTGGAGGCTACAACAAGGAATTGCCAGGTGTTAAAGTCTATTCTTGATGATTACTGTGTAGCTACTGGGCAACGAATTAATTACCAAAAGTCTTCCCTATATTTTAGTCATAATACCTTGGAGTCTGAAATTGAGAGTATTTATAATCTTTTGGAAATGGAAGTAGTTGTCAACCCTGATAAGTATCTTGGTCTTCCTACTGTGTGGGGTAAATCTAAAAGAGAAGCAGTGGCTTATGTTAGGGACGCTATATACAAGAAAGTGAAGGGCTAGAAAAGTGAAGTTCTTGTCTCAGGCAGGTAACGAGGTTCTTATAAAATCTGTTGCTTGCTCGGTCCCCACTTATCCTATGTCCATCTTTAAATTCACTAAGACTACTTGTTCAGAAATCAACTCTGCCTTATCTGCATTTTGGTGGGGGCAGAAGGAAGAGGAAAAAAAGATCCATTGGATAAATTGGGATAAATTAAGCAGACATAAGAAAGCTGGTGGTCTTGGCTTTAGAAATTTGGAAGATTATAACATTGCTCTTCTTGCAAGGCAAGCTTGGAGGTTGGTTCAATATCCTGAGTCGTTATGGGCCAGGACTCTTAAAGGGTTATACTTCCCTGATTGTGAATTTTGGCATGCAAAAAAAGGAGGGCGATCTTCTTAGGCTTGGTTTAGCTTGTTGGAAGGTAAGATTTTTTGTTTGCTAATGCTTTTTAGCAAGTTCAAAGTGGCACAAGAGTTAATATTTGGAACGACCTTTGGATTCCTGGTGTTAAGTCTCCTATTTTACCTGAAAAGATTTTTGGGGCTTTTGATATCCCTTCTAAAGCTTCAGAGCTTATTCAATGGGATTCTAGGACCTGGGACTTACTTAAAGCTTCTTTCTATATACTTGACTTTATCTCGAAGCTCATACCTGAGGTTCTTATTACAAATCAAACTACTCCAGATACACTTATCTGGCCTATAGTTAAAAATGGTACTTATACTGTAGAGACAGGACATCAGGTGAAGCATGCTAGCAGACTAATTCCAAACTTGGTTCCTAGCAACAATTCCCATCAAATTAACTCTAGAGTTTGGAAGTTAGTTTGGGAAGCTCGTACCTTGCCTAAGATCAAGCAATTCATGTAGAAGGCAATCTCCAATGCTATTGCATCGAGAGATAATTTGTTAAAGAGGAAAGTAGCAGTTCATCCTATGTGTAAGATTTGTAAGTCACACATTGAAACTACAAAGCATATTTTATTGTTATGTCCATGGGTGGAGGGAGTGTGGTTTAAGTGCTTGGGTTATAAAATTGATCGAGGAACCATAACCTCCTTTGATGAATGGTTACTGCGTGTGGTGGATAAGGAGGATCCTAAGTCATCAAAATTACTCTCGCTTATCTGCTTCATTTGCTGGACTCTTTGGAAGTTCAAATGTAAGTCAATGTTTCAAGATTCTTGGCCTGACCCTCTATTGGCTTGTCATTCGGCTCATTTATCTTGTGTGGAGTATCTTCAACACCTCAAAATTTCAGGCCTCTGCAGTTTCCTCTCTCATCCCCCTACTTCTCCCCCCTGTTATTGGGCTTCTCCTTTGCCCCTTGAAGTTAAAGTTAACATTGACGGCTCCTGGGACAAAAAGGATCACAAAGCTGGGATTGGAGTTGTACTTCGAGGCTCTGATGGTCGGCTTTTGGGTGGTACTGCAAAATCATTGTTTGCTTCTTCTCCTTTAATTGTTGAAGCTTTAGCGATCAGGGAAGGTTTGAAATGTGCAATAGATGAAGGCTTTATGAAGATTGTTGTGGAATTTGATTCGAAAGTGGTGATTGACTCTGTAAAGGGTGTCTCAAAGATGGCTCCTTGGGAAATTGGCCCTCTTCTTCAAGAAATTCGAAGTCTTGCATCTGGATTTGATTCTTTGAGGTGGAATTGGGTCAGGCGTGAAGCCAATGGCGCAGCAAATGCTGTTGCTCGGCTAGCGAGACAGGGGATGTGCTCGGCGGGGTGGGTTGCCTCTCCTCCATCCTCTCTCCTGGGTATTCTCTCTACGGATGGGCTTCCTGCAGATTAGATGTGTTTAGATCTTAATGTTGTTAAGGTTCTGAGTGTTGTTTTTCTTGTTTGAAATTTTTGTTATCTTGGTTTGTTTTTTTCTTTGTCTAATGTAATTTTCTTTTTTCTGTTGTATTGCTTTGTTTGCCCTTTGGGCTATTCCGTTTCTTTGAAATATCTTCTTGGCCAAAAAAAAAAAGGTTGTGTTTGTTGGTGTGTTAAGTAAATTGCTAGGTGTGATGTTTAGTTTTAGTTAGGGTAGTTTAGGAAAATATGTTGTTGTACTAATAAATTTTAAATTTGAGTATAAAAATAAAGATGAGTGTAAAAAGTATGTTGTGGCTATGATAAAAAAATTGAATCTGAATAGCGGTGCCCATTAATATTAGGATAATATAATATTATAATATTAAGATAATATAAACTAGGATAATATTTAGATTTAAATATCATTAATTTTTAGATAATATTAGACATTTTTTAAATTAAAAATATCTAAACAATATTTTTGGATTTTAGTCAAATATAAAAAAGTATTAAGGTATTATTCTAAGAGATGAGAGAAAATTGAACTAGCCTGTGAAGCAAAAAAAAAACTAACTAGGCTAGCTAGCTATAAGTCAAAATCTAATTAAATTAACTAGATGACATTAGGTTAGGTCTAGGTTTCGATTCCCTCCGATATAATAAAAAAAAAAATCCAAATTCAGTGTTAAACCATATATGCATCTTATTCGTGCAGAAAGAATTTGTTCTGACATCAGCTTCCAACAACAATATAATAGAGGAAAAAGTAGAAAACTTGTACAAGTTGGGAGGCAGAGCCGTTTCGATCAATTTCTTTTTTTATCCTTTTATTTCATCTGGTATAGTTTCTTAATTTCTTGTCAAATTGCCAACCTTCAACTGAATAATAATTCTTCCTTTGGCCTCAATTTCATCCCAGCTGGTATGATTGTATTCCTAATGGACCACGTCGAAAGCCACCAACTAGCTAGCCTAACCCTATTTGGTTGCAATTAAAGCTGAGCAGACAATGCACAGAATAAGGCAAATGGGTATTGTGCATGCAGGATCGATGAAATGATTTGAGTACGTGTAGATTGTAGTGTGGCTATTGTATATGCTTTTATTCCACTGATCGATCTTAGAAGAAGGGATAATTCTCATCTTCACAACCCCACTTACAGGTACCCTCGCTCTCATTTGATATCGATCATATGCTTAAATATTGATTCCCAATTAAATTCCTGACCAATATGAACTATAGGATGGAGTTTTAAATGAGAATGTCTTTATTTTAAAAAGAATAATAACATCTTTTTTTAGTATATACTACATAATTATCTGGTCAAACAATCGTATATTTTTTAGGCCACTTCTTTGTAATCATTCTTAAAAAAATTCAGTCATATCACTCATTGAGAGGATCATCCATATTTCACCATCTAAATTAGGCTATTTGTTTGTAGGAATGATTTTTGATACGGGGAGTTCCGATCTTTGAATTATAAACTCGAGATAATTAAGAAATCATTTCCTTAATTAGTTGAGAGTACTTCCTCATATAGATCTTTGATTTGATTTAATTAATTCATGCCCCAATTATAAACATGAATCATGTTATAATTATCCGGCCGGCCCTCAGGAGGCCAGTTTCAAAGTAAGAGATAAATTAGGAACATATTAATAAGAGAGGTACTCGGTACTCCCAACATGCATGCATATTGCGTTAATTGTTACCACTTTGTTCGATCATTTCCATATATAATAAGATTCAAAACCCAACTCAACTCCTAGTCGTCCATACCATTAGGCATATGAGAGATTGAAAATGACAGGTACCTTATTAAAGCTAGCAATTAAGAAGGATACATAGATGGCTTCAACTATTCCCAAGAATCAGAGAATATAATCTAAAATAATATGCTCATCAGTCCTCCACTGATCATCAGCACCTCATGATCAGATCACATATTGCGAGCATTGATCACCTCGCACATTCCTCAAATTGGCCGCTCTCCATTCAACCAACACTTATATATATAGGCACTCCCCTAAGCAACTCTTTCATGTGCATATACATCACAGATTAATTCAGAGCTGTTATACTTATATATTGTCATTCTACTTCACACACACATATATATATATATTTTAAGGTAGTATTCTTTATCATTAATTAATTATTATACATGTTGCAGTAGTACTGATCGATATGATCAAATTAATTTAATTGCTGATATTTGTGGTTAATTATATATACTGATGGACTTGCATTGCTTTCATCATATTGAACATGATGAAATTAATTAAATTAAATTTTTATTTTTATTTTTTAATTTTGCAAAGTTGATCGACAAATCTATAAACTAATTGAACTATAGAAGCTTTAAGTAATCCTTGCTGATGGGTTTATATATGTACTGTCTTTCTTTTAATTTGCTTAATTAATTTCATCAAAGATGCATATGTCTTTGGTTTCAGGCATATTCTTGAAGATGAATGCTGTTGGGATGTCTGGTGGAGTCAAATACGACACCTTGCTTTTTGGTATATATCATCATAATTAATGCCTCAACTTAAAAAAGGCAAATGGGAGTAATGTTGATTATATATATGATATATATATTCCAGTCTCACTTTGTAAATAATTACCTTTAACTGAGCCAATTAGCTAGTGTAATGTTTTGGTTAACCAGATTTGCCTGGATCTAAACATGTCTTACGTACAGATTTGGATGATACTCTATACCCCATGAGCTCAGGTCTCAACTTGGCATGCCGCAAGAACATTGAAGGTAAGACTGTAAACAACATTAATCAGGATGACCAAAATTCTACTAGTATTTAATTAACTGTAACTATATATATATTAATGAGGATGATCAATTTTGATTAATGTAGAGTTCATGCTTCAAAACTTGCAAATCGAAGAGAGTGAGGTACCAAGGATGTGCCTGGAACTATACAGGGAATATGGGACAACCATGGCCGGTCTAAAGGTATGTAAAACAGATCAGATCACCTGTCCTTCCCTGGACTTCATTTTCTTCTATTAATTAGTCTGCTTCCTCACCAGGCTCTTGGTTACGAATTTGACAATGACGAGTTTCATGAGTATGTCCACGGAAGACTACCCTACGATGCATTGAAGCCTGATTTAGTCTTAAGGAACCTTCTGTTATCAATGCCACAGAGAAAAATGGTATGCCAGTGCTGCTTTAAATTTGTTCACATCACATCAGATCAATGTCTAAGAACTAATTAGATGTCTGTTCTGGTGTTTTCAGATCTTCACCAACGCTGACAAAATGCATGCAGCTCAAGTTCTCAACAGGTTGGGGCTGGAAGATTGTTTTGAAGGCATCATATGCTTTGAAACTCTTAACCCTGCTCATCTTCAACCAGTTGATCGCATGACTGCACCAGATGACTATATGGTTCTCATACAGACCGCACCCGAGGCTAATGCCTCTGTTTCCACTGGAACTAGTCTCACTCCAAAGTCACCAATCCTTTGCAAACCCTCTGTCGAAGCAATCAAAGCTGCTATCCGTATTGCAAATGTTGACCCAAAGAAAACTGTAAGATTGGATCCTTAGCTAAACTTGGAAGGATTCTCATTTTGATTTCTTCTCTTGACCAGTCAAGCATGATTTTTTCTGTTCGTTAGCTTCAAACATTATGGAATTTTTGTAATGGAGATTTTTTTCCCTTCCATTCTCAGATTTTCTTTGATGACAGTACTCGAAACATAGCAAGTGGGAAGGCAGTAGGGCTTCATACTGTTATTGTAAGCACTGTGCAGCTAACCAAAGTTAATAGAAATAATTGAACCCTTCTCAGATGAAGGAAACTTGTAGCATATCATAATAACTCAAAATTATAAGCACGAGTTTCTTACACCTTACTTTTAGTCAAATCTAATACGAGTGGGAATACTTATGGCAGGTGGGGAGCTCAGAACTAGTACCTGGCGCAGAGCATGCATTGAGTAGCATCCACAATATCAAAGAAGCACTGCCTGAGATATGGGAAGGGGAAGAAGGGCAACAACTGGAGCAATTTATCCAGTCCACTGCAGTTGAAACAGTAGTCCTTGCATAAGTTGTCTCCCGTATCACAACTTCAGTCACCTCGTCATGCAAATTTCCGAAAATGAAGGCTGGCGGTACTTTGGTGAAATAAAGTGAATTAAGGATACACATGAACTATGATCAACTTATTATACATTTGTAAGACAATAGAATTCAATGAATACCGCATATAATTGACCCATGTAGTTCTGTTTGAATAAATACAGTAATAGTTGTGCCTCTGCATTCATCCCAACAGAATACATGCACATTCATCTCTAGCTTATACATTGCCAATTGAATTTGTCTCAGCCAAAATGAACAATGTTTCAGATGCAAGACTAGTAAAATTTTATTGCACATCCCAAAATGTCACAAAAGTAATATACAAAAATATATAAGAACAACTCTGGAATGGACAAACAGGAAAACTGTATTCCACAGTTGTACTTAGGATGAGCTCACAGACAAATCAGCCATCTATGAGCAACTCTCCACAGTTAACAATTCTGCATGGCAAACAAGGGACATCTGTCCTGCTTGTCTCTTGAGATTCAAGTTTCCGCAAAACATCCATTCCCTCAATAACGTGTCCAAACACAACATGGCGATTGTCTAACCATGGAGTCTACATAAAGCACATTAAAAACATTAATTAACAAGGTTATAAGACAGGAGATAACTAACATGCCCAAACAGGATACCTTGTATGTATTTTTTCAATTAACTACACACAAAAAGGACAGTGATAAAATAGTAACAACAAACTAACCAATATTTAAGTGTCTATTTTGACTGGAATGTGCTGACGCATAAACCAAAACTAGATTCATAAATGGAAGTAAACCTCAAAAACCATTTGTCTCCATTCTTCCTTTTACTCTCCATATGTTCTCTCTATCTATCTATCTATTCCTTCAACTAATGATTGATCTCATTGATTATGTGCGGGCTAGTTTAAAGATTTACTTGCAATGGTGTGGTTGGTTAGATGAAGACAATAAAAAATCTTCTCTACAAGACTGCAACCAAACAAAGCAGATGCACCTTTTCAATTATTAAGTTGCAAAAGTCATTTCTGTGCACGAAGTATAGAAAATATAGAATATGTATGAGGTTTGATTCATTTGAAGGAAAGCATATGGAGAATTCAAATATAAAAAAGCATTTAGTTAAATATTTGATGTACAGATGGAAAGAGTTCAGCAGCCATCTTACCTTCACCGTGCAGATGAAAAACTGGCTGCCATTAGTACCAGGACCCGCATTAGCCATGCTCAATACACCAGGCCCAACATGCTTCACTGCAAATAAGTGTTTTTTTAATGTCAGTACTATAAGTATAAGGGCATTCAGTTCACAATCACATGCCTCCCAAATTAAAGGATGTCAACTAAAACTAAAAGATCCCATTTAAATTTGAAATTAATAATAAGCTCTATTCTATCCTCTCATCAAAGGACATACAGGCAAAGCTCTCATCTTCAAATTTGGAACCATAGATACTGATTCCCCCAGTTCCCTGCAACCAGTAAAACCATTAAGTTGGGGTTAATTTAGTAAGTTGAACATTCAATCTTTTTGAATTCACACAAGGATATACACAAAATGCAAGCAAACTCACATCTCCTTCAGTGAAGTCCCCTCCTTGGATCATAAAATCCTTAATGATGCGGTGGAAAGAGCATCCTTTATAACCATATCCTTTCTCTCCTGCAAGAACAATAACGAATCAATTTTAATCTAAAGCAAAAAACTAGAAGAAAAAACAGCAATGGGCCCTGGAAGAGAAACAAAAGAAAAGAAAAAAAAAAAAAAAAAAAAAGGAAAAGGCGAGAAGAAAGGTTTGCCTGTGCACAAGGCGCGGAAATTTTCTACAGTTTTAGGAACAACATCACCAAAGAGGCCTATTACAAGCCGGCCTACAGCTTCACCGCCAATTTCTACATCGAAGAAGCACGTGGTTGTTACTTTGGCTTGCAGCTGCTCTACATCCTAAAATCAAACAACCAACCGCGAGAGAAAATTAACTAACTCACAGCAGCAACTACTATTATTCTATTATGATTTCTCAAGTAAAATGTATCCATTTATTGAAAGACTCTAATCCATTCCAATGTTCCATTTGCATATCCATTAATTGCTGGAGTGGAGAGAGAAGGAGAAGCACTCACATTTGCCATAGAGTTGGTGCACACCATTCTTTGATGTTTGACAGAAAATCTGGATGCATAGGAAGGCCTGCATACAATTGGTTGCTGCAACCTCCTAGCAGCAGCAGGGTATGCAACATATGGCATGGCACATTGGGTATAAGCACCACCCTGGAAAGCACACATGACACTTGAAAATAGTAAGGCCAATTAAAAACAAAGATAGGAAAGCCTACTACTCTCAAAGACTCAATCTCAAATCAAATTTCTTTTGGTTTTGAATTCACCTGGAAATGACCAAAAGCGGGAAGAGTGCTTCTTTTTGTATGAAGGATTTGCCCTGAGACTGCAGATGCTGAGGCCATGCTGCCGTTTTTGCCTGCTGGTCTTGAAGCTCTCGGTTCTGTTGGTTCTTTTGGTTTCGGATAGGAATAGGGTGCCTCGGCAGTGAGTACTAAAATTTTAAATAAATACACTTTCAAATTTCAGTCAATGTTTACTTTTGTAATTGATATATAGATTGGGGAAATTTCTCCTAGACATAATCACATAACTTAAACCGGTCTTCACTGAAAATCCACCTTTAATGATAAAAAAATCTAGAACAAATAACAATTTAGTACCTCAACTTTATATGTTATTTCAATTTAGTACCCCAACTTTAAAACCTTGCAAAAAAGTACCTCANTACCTCAACTTTATTTTGTATCAAAATAGTACCTCCGTTAGTTTTTCTGTCAAAATAGCAGGGGTATTTTCGTCTTTTCCTTAAATTTAAAAATAAATTAATTTTTTTGAATAAAAAATAATAAATTTTTTTTTACTAAACAAATTAAAAAAATTAAAAAAAATAAAAATAAAATTTTTTTTGGGTAAGGGGTGCAGGGCGGGGAGGGGAAGGGAGATTGAGGGGCGGCGCTGGGTAGGGCGGGGGGGAGGGAGGAGGACATGCCGGATGGGAACTTCCATGGCCTGCACAAAACTGGGGACAAACCAAAAGACAAATTCTCAGACGTTTTCCATCATGGGGTCTCAAATTACAGAGGGTGGATTCTGGCATTGACTTATGGGTACTGCTTTGGGGTGGAGCTGGCAGTGGACAACATAATAGCAGAGTACTTCTATGACAGATTCAATTTGAGTCTCCACACTGCAGGAATCATAGCAGCAACTTTTGGGTTGGCAAATGTGGTTTCTAGGCCAGGAGGAGGGATACTCTCAGATGTGGTGGCAAAGAGGTTTGGGATGAGGGGGAGGCTGTGGACCTTGTGGTTGGTGCAAACCTTTGGGGGTGTCCTCTGTGTCATTCTTGGGCAGGTGGATTCTTTGAGTGCATCCATTGCTGTCATGCTCTTGTTTTCCTTGTTTGTCCAAGGTGCATGTGGGCTTACATTTGGGGTGGTTCCTTTTGTCTCCAGAAGGTACGTTTAATTTCCAATACTTTTCCCATGATTTAAGTTTCTCTAAATTACTGCCTTCTATAAGATGAGGTACATCTTTAGACACTCTGTTACTTCTTTGTGACCAAAGGCTATAAAGATACCAAGCAAAGTAGTATAATATCATATAGTGCATCATCCAGTATGGTTCTAATTTTCCAGTATGCCATTCAATTTCCAAAATGATCACTTTTCACTCAAACAAAGCCAAAAAACCATCAGTTGAGAGTTTTTGACTGATGGTTTTTAGGAGAACAAACTTAAGAATTCTTCTGGTTTTGGTGAACAAAAGATTTAAGAATTACAAGGAATGTCATCCTTAGCTTGGAGTAGTTCAACTGGTCAAACAACATTATATCTAACAGATTATTAATAGTAATGCACCATTCTCAACCATGTAATAAAGAGATGAGCTAATTACCGCAGAAACATTGATTAGTAGTGTCAAAGTTTTAGTGGAAGATATATATTTTCATCCCTCAACTGTCAGACTGGAAAGATGAAAACTTTGACCCATTAAATTATCTAGTATGCCATGTGGATGTCTTTAAATGTTGAACAATACAGTTTCACATGAGATAGTGGATAAGGTTGTCATAACTCACTCAATACTAATTCAAACTTCATGGTTCATTGTGCACAGAAACTCCCTTCATTATTTGTCTCTAAAAACTACGCCTAGTTTTCTTACTCAAAATGCATCAGTTTTCACATTTAAGCCCACAGAATAACATTTTTATTCATTTACCTTGTTTTATTCCCAATTTTCAGGTCATTGGGGGTCATATCTGGCATGACAGGAGGTGGTGGAAATGTGGGTGCAGTTCTGACCCAAGTGATATTTTTCAGAGGATCCAGATACTCAAAAGAAACAGGGATTACTCTAATGGGCATCATGATCATATGCTGCACCCTCCCAATGGCCTTAATACACTTCCCACAATGGGGTGGCATGTTCTGTGGTCCATCTAAAAACAATGCCACAGAAGAAGACTACTACTTGTCTGAATGGAGTTCAAAGGAGAAGGAGAAGGGTTTTCACCAGTCAAGCGTGAAATTTGCTGAGAACAGCAGAAGCGAAAGAGGAAAAGCCGACTCAGTAACCAGGCCCTCAGATGATACTTCACCAACATATGTTTAGTTTAGCTGCTGCACCTATGTCTCAAGCTCCAAATAATGATTGTGTATAGCTTTTAAATTGTTCAATTAAGCACTATTTTAGTTTAAGTAAATCAATTAGTACCTTTTTTTTTCAGGTGTCAATATTATTACCTCTAGGCCATGTGTACCTGCCTCTTTGTAATTTAAGCTTCCATCTGATTTAAGTTCCTCAACAAGAAAATATGAACATGTAACTTTTCTTTTCTGCTTATGNTCGATTTCGGTATTTTTTGGTTCGGTAATTTTTGGTAAATTTCAGTTTTCGGTTCGATTTCGGTAATTTTGGTATCGGATATTTTTGGTTCATTTTCGATTTACTTCGGTATATCCTCGGTTCATTTTCGGTTTACTTCGGTATATCTTCAGTTCATTTTCAGTTTAATTATAATAATACTAATTATTATATACTAATATAAATTAAAATTTAATCAAATATGATACATAAAATATAATGTTTGATGAATATATATTTGCACGAGAAATATTAGTAGTTTATTATAGTACTAGTATTTTACCCTAGTAATAATATATACTAGTATAATTAGTTTAATAATATGTATTAGTACATATCCTATTAATTTAGTATGTATATATACCGATAAATATGAGTGTATATATATATATATATATGCATTACTTATCTAAAGATGAGATTTTTATTTTCCTAAAAATAATAACATTTTCTTTATTAGAAAATAATTCTATATCTTAACTCACACTTTTGATAATATTAATATGATAACATTATACAATTATATATTTTTATAGTTGTTTAAGATATTAGTAGTTTAATATTTGTTATACCACTAACATAATAGTATTATATAAGCATATATAACTAAATTTCGGTAATTGTTTCAATTTTTTCGGTAATAATCAATTCGGTTTCTTTCGGTAATAATTTTCGGTAATCGGTCGGTTTACCAACTTTTTTCGGTTTTTACCAAAACCAAACCAACTTTTTTCGAATATTTTCGATTTTCGAATTGTGAAAATCGGTATACCAAACCAAAAAAATTCGGTCGGTAATCGGTCGGTTCGGTTCGGTAAAAACCAAACCAAAGGGCAGCCATACTAAAAACTGTCAATTTTCTTTGAAATAAAAATACATGTTATTATATTATTAGAGAATCGCCCGTGCCACTGGTGCGGCTGCTCCGTCCACACACGTGCCACAAACAACCATGAGTTCACTCTGTGAGCCAGCCCAAGTAGAAACTGATAAATGGGCTGGGTTAGCCTGACAAAAGCAGATTCTGGGCCTCCACCAACCCAAATAGGCATACTACTAAAGTCACAAATAGAAAACTAATAAGAAGAGATGAGTCAGATGACTGATTGCCTCACTGAGATAAGAATGGGTTTGTGTCAACGAATGAGTGAGTGAATGAATGAAAATGCCTATGGTCCCTATCTCTTCTCCTGCTGCTGCTGCAACTGCCAATCCCTGCCCCTCTCTCTTGTTCCTACTCACAGTAAGCCCTTTAAAACCCCCAATCCTTGCGCCTCCTTTTTCTTTTTCATTCCAAAATCCAAGGCATTCCGTTTCCCACCATGTCAGTTTCAGACCCCATTGCTCGAACAAGGTCGATTCCACCTTCTTGCCGCCTGAGGATGAGGACATAAATACAGAAGATACAGATAATTTAGATGTAGTGGATATAGAGATAGAGATTGAGAAGACGGGAAAAAACTGTCGGAGAATCCGATCGGCAATTGCGATACAGGCGCCGCTCAACACCGTCTGGAATCTGTTGACTGATTACGAGAGATTGGCCGATTTCATTCCGGGACTCGCCGTCTGCCGATTGCTCCACAAGACTCCCAACTATGCTCGACTTTTTCAGGTGCATGCCCTAATTTAAATACGAACAATGCCCTTGTACTCAAATTTGAGTACCAATCTTGAAATCATCACCAATCAAATGAGCTCGTCATAAAATTCACCGTCTCAAATTTGACTATCCAAATATTTTTTTTTTTAATATTATTATATGTGACAATATTTTGAATAGTATAATATTTTGAACAGATTGGGCAGCAGAACTTGGCATTTGGGCTGAAATTCAATGCTAAGGGAATCGTAGATTGTTATGAGACTCCACTTGAGAGCCTTCCTAATTTTGGACAGAAGCGTGATATTGAATTTAACATGGTTGAAGGTGACTTTGAAATCTTTCAAGGAAAATGGTCTCTCCTCCAGCAGGTAACTTAGTTTTCTCTCAATTGCTCTACATACATATATACCATATTCTAAAAATTGGTATAACCGTTATGTTGCCAGAGCAACTAATTCACGAGTTATAATATGAATATAAATTGATTACACTATATAATGGTATTAGGATTATACAAAATAGTTTCTCTATTAGTTACACTAGAGATTACGCTTATAGAAAATAATTCTTCCATATATACACACTCTACACTTGTATCTATACTATATATAGTAATTAAACAAAGATCAGCTCATATATAGATGTAGATTTGGAATTTTATCTTATGAAAAACTTCAAGTGCAAAGATTCATACTTGCAGATATTAGAGGGCGTATGAATCGTAGTTCAAACGCCCTCTAATGTTTGTAAGCGTGGACGTATGTGCACAAAGTCCCCTGTTTATCTTAAATTGGTGAAATTGACTTGGACTTGATCTCCAGTTCATTTTTAGAAGCTTACAATTAATTAATTAATTAATTGGTTGGTGAGCAGCTCAGTAGCGAAATAGCCGACCAAGAAATGCATACAACTCTTTCCTACTCAGTTGATGTAAAGCCAAAGCTGTGGTTGCCCGTTGGGCTTGTTGAGGGTAGACTTTGCAAGGAGATCAAAATAAACCTTGCATGCATCCGACAAGAAGCACTCAAAATAACTCACAATACTACTTCTCTGCACACTCGTTAATTTATTTAATTATTGCTATTACCTACTGATTCTAATTCATTCTTGTCTTGTAAGTATATATGCTAGTTCTCTATTGCTATATATACATACAAATATATAAATATATATATATACATGTATAGTTATTGATCCCATTGAAAATATTGGAATGTACGATTTGTCTTTTTTCCTTTTCGTTTTTTTGTTTTTGTCCAATTGGGTTCAACTTGCGCGGCCTCGCACTTTTGATGTATTTGAAGAAAATGAAGAGTTATGTATATAGAATTGTGCATTTCCATGCAATCAATGATTCGGTGTGTATAATCAAAATACATAAACATCAACACTTATCTAACCGAACTTAGCAAACCCAGGTCCATCTCCAAAACCAATGGTTAACTAACATTGCAGTAGGTTGGGAAAATTCTTGAGAGCAGACATATATATTGAACACTAAGGTCTCGTTTAGAATGCAGGACATGACCGCCGCATGGGATAGGAGATAGGACATGTCAGGATAAAAATCATGTCCCATATTTGGTGCAACACAAGATTGAATTGGATTATGTATACAATGTTTAAAATTAAAACACTACCTAATCATATTTAAAAATCTAAAAATATTTTCTTTTTATTATAATCCAAAAGTACCTATAAAAAAACAAAAAAAAAAACCTAAAATTTAGTATTCATATTGTTAACTATTTAATTAGTATTCAATTATTGTTAAATATTTTTTATTAAAAAATATATGGGTGCTGCTATTTGGACTCAATTTTTTTTTTTTTATCCCTAACACTTTAATAAAAATATAATTTTCAATTCGACCCAAATGTAAATTGACATTCAAGGACTTCAAAATTTAATTCATATTAAATTAAATTAACTTGAACCTATACCAAACATTTTTCAATACCGAACATCAATTCTTCATTCACATTGCATCTCAACTCTCTATCAAAACTCTAAACACATTATAACACTCTTTATATTGATGCAAACAAGTTTAATATTGACGAATGGATGGTTAAATTGTGGTTTGAGATATTTAAATAAAGTATTTTCATCATTCCATTGAGTTTTAATAGACTAAATGCTTATTTTCAAAAACTGAAATGGCAATATGTTCGGCACACTAGAGCCGAACATGTTATGAGTCGTTCGGCAATAAAGTATCGACATAATGTTGTCTGTTCAGTCATAGACTACTGAACACCTCAAAAAAATTAAAAAAAAAAGTGTTCGGTGGTTGCCAACCGAACATCCTTCTAACCATTCGGTTGTGTACCGTCGAACATCCTTGTACCTGTTCGATTGTTTGCCACCGAACATCCTTGTACTTGTTTGGTTAACCAGTGCCGAACAAAATTCGAAAAGACAAATTCAAAACTCTCTTATTTGTGTTCAAGTTCAACATTAAACAACTAGGATTCAAACTATTGCAGTCCAAAAGTAAAATCTTTGATGTACAGGCCAATGGGTGGTGGGTGGTGAGGTATTGGCGTTGGGTAGTGGTGATGGTGTTGGGTATAAAAAGTAAGAATATGTTAAGTTTTTTTGTTGGGTTTTAATAAGGGTATTTTTGGAAAAAAAATGTTGGGTGTACTAATAAGTTTTTAAACTTTTTAAATTGAAGATGGGTATAAAGAGTGTGTTGGGACTACAGATAAACAAGTTGGGTCCGAATAGCGGCACCCAAAATATATTTCTTTTACATTTTGAAAGAACTTTTTGAAAAAAATGTTAAATTTAAAGCTTGTAAAATAAAAAGCTTTTATGCTTTGATACTAGTGCAAATTGCACATTGAAAGATAACCAGGTAGAAAGAGAGAGTGAGAGAGGGAGATAGAGAGAGGCTAGTTCTAGCGTGGACCACCTCTGAGCAGGGAACATAAATCCTTAGTTATTTGGGACTATAGTCTCGAGTGTGAGTCTAGTCCCAAATTCTTAATAAACTCATGCACCAAACATAGGACAAAGGACTATTGTCCCTTTTAATTGCTTAGTCAAGTCCTATCCCGACTCCAAACGAGACCTAATGGGCTTGTTATTGATTAGCTACTACGAATAGCGATAATTCATGTGCGAAACATGATTTGAAGCCAATAAAATGGCACTAATGTAATCACACCACAAAACAATACATGTATTTGGGGGTGGCTAAGAAAAAGTGGACATCTTCTACCAATTTACAATATTACGTATTAAAATCAACCTTTAGCAGTGTAAGAAAGTGATATGTATTCAAGCTTTATGAAAAACACCAAGCACAATTGGTTGTTTTTTGGAAATCTATATATGAAATCAAATTTTGGAAAAAGAAAAAAAAAAAAAAACAAGAGCTAGTAGGCTTGCAAAGTTTGAGTGGATATGGTTTTGTGAAAGCTTACGCAGGATGGGTCTCGTGTCTTGCACCGAGTCGTATGGCCTATAATATCATAAAAACATCGAATTAGACTTAACTCACCAACTCAAAAGGTGTGTGCGTGTCCTACTTGTCCCACCCAAGCTCTTGAATAATCGAATAATCGAATAATCGATAAACCTATGGCACACACACCGAAGGGCGCATAATCAAAAAATGGCACAATTATCGATAATTTAGCTAATGGCTGTATAATTTATAAGGACCAAGATCCTCTGCCAGCTAAAATATACCAGACTGGTACCGGGCTTTTAATCCAAGCCCTTCAATTTTCTTCAATAGCTGAGATGTTGCCACATCATCAAACCTTTTATTTTCCCCAAATTAATATTAAAAACTTAAAAGTAAAAAAAATAAAGAAAAGCACTATTACACTGCCCAGAGGCCCCAGACCCACCCCACCGCCACCTCCCTCCCCTCCTTTCCTCCCAACCACCCTCCCCACCTCCTCTCCCATTCCACGTCACCATCGGACCACCCTCCTTTCCCATCGCACCACCCTCCTCGCTTGCGCTCTCGACCACCCTCCACAGTCCCCAATTCCCCACCTCCTCCCATTTTTTCCCTCTTCCTTTCTCTCTCTCAACTCTCTCAGCATGATGACGGTGGTGTAAGCAAAGCCTCCAAGTCTGAAACTCACTTCTTCTCATACTCACCCTCTTGAATCACATCCAGAATTTTTGTGGGCATGGTGTGATGGTGAACTTCAACAAGAAAGAAGCCCTAGCCGCCTGCACCATTGCCTCTGCGTCGGACTTCGGGACTCCGATCTGGAGGGAAGAGAGAGAGAAGGAAAGATAGTACAGAGGAAGAGAAAAAAATGGTAGGAGGTAGGGACTAGGGAGGGTGGTTGGGAAAGCCGGAGGAGTGGGTGGTGCGGAGGAGTGCGGTGGGCTGATGGTGGTTTGTTTTTTTTTTTTTTAAATCTTTTCAATATTTTTTTGGCCTATTATTTTATGAAAAAAGAGGATTTTTGATATGGCAAAATCTCAGCCATCAAACTTGAATCAAGGGCTGAGATTAAAAATTGGGTACCAGTCTTGTATATTTTGCCTGGCAGAGGATCTTAGTCCAATTTATAATTTCTACGTAAACCCTTAGCATCATCTTGGCTAACCGGAAAAATTACTTTCCAGACCAAATCACCTTTGACGAAGGATTTATGATTTACCATTTTATCATAAGATCCTGTAACTTTTAACTTCTGCATTTCAATTTTCTCTAAAGACATTCATTATTTCTTCATCTAACTGCTCTAACTGTAACTGCATGGGTCGAACATTCACATCACAATCACCACCACCACCTCACATTCACATCCCCCTAGATTTGGGCCTTGCCTCTATTACTCTTTCTGTAGGCCATTCCTAACCCATGGATCACTTTTGTCCCCATGTGGGCCCCTCAAGGTCGTACCCATCCAAAACTTTAGTTGAAAGACTATGGGCCTAGCTATATATGTTATGCTTTGAAGTGGGCATTTCATTTTTTTTCTTTTCTTTTTTCATTTTTTCTTCTTTTTTAATTTTATTTAGTTTTTATGGAGGTAAAATTGAATTTAGAAATGAGAGGATTCAAATATGAAAATTGGGATTTAAAATAAAACCTTTAAGTTAATCTAAGCCATGTGATTTACCAAAAAAAAAAAAAATCTAAAGGGTATAATGTAATTCCCTACAAAATATAAGGAGTTGACTAAAATCCAAAAAATATAAGTATTTGACTACAGAATATAAGTAGTTGACTAAAAATTAAACGCGGTCCCTTGTTGGTCAATCACATGATGTAATTGATTGACAATTACAATAATATTTTTGGAGTTTTCAGATTATTTCTCTTTAGAGTTGTGTGTATTAAATTTTTCTATCAATATTAATATTACTCAAGTAATATCTAATAAAAACTCATTTAAATAACTATTATTTTAACATAATTGTTAAATGTCATTGATTAACAATAACAACAACTAACGTTCAAACGCCTGAAATAGCAATCCAAATGCTTGCAAAGAGCATTCAATCACTTCTAAAGAGCATTTAATCGCCCTCTATAGAAATTCAAATGTTTATTAAAAGTCATTTCGTGTTGTTATTTAAAAAAGAAAAAGTTTTTTTTTTTTTTTTTTTTTTTTCAATTTCGGTACTGAAATACTATTTTGTGCTGGACTAAAAAATTCACTAAAAGTTGGATGTGAAAATGAATAGATTATGGCATTTTAGTATTGGGAGATTCTAGCCATACCCAATTATTTTCTTTTTTTATCCAACATATATTTTGCACATGAATGAACTATTTTGTCCCACTATAAAATGACTATTAAGGACAAATGATATTTAAACAAAAAACCTCAATTTTCTCTTCATACCGAACATCTCATATCATCAACCTCCCTCCCTCCTAAACTTACGTTCAACCTTAATCTCATAACTAAAATCCAAAACCTAAACTAATTTTTATCCCTATATTATCCAATTAAGGTTGTTTTGACGAATGAAGAGTCCAATCATTGTTTGGGAGCCTTCAAAAGAGGGTTGTGTGCAAATTTTTTTTGTTCTGAATGCCATGAATGAATCTGGGTTTGCGCTTCATTAAATGGGCACCTATCGAACATCCTATTATTATTTGGTAGGTACATGCTAAATATAATGCAAATATTCAGCAGACACTTGTCGAATATAATGCACATGTCAGGCAGACACTTGCCGAACATAATACAAATATTTGACCCTGGTCCACCGAATAAAGCGCGAACCCCGATTCATTCATGAGGACAAAAATTAATTTTTTTGTGTTCATGGAGGAAGATGGTGGGCTGTTTCGGGTAGGATGTTGCAGGTGAGATCTACTAGCGCAGCGACGAAGGTGGGTCATCTTGCGGGGGCGGCGGGAACGGTGGGTGAAGCTTGGATGTTCGGTGGGAATGTGTAATGCCTCGCTTTCCGGGCATGTGAAAAACACTGAAACCTTGCCTTTCAATTCCTTTTCAAACAACGAGCCATGTACTTAACATAATAAATAAATACATTTAATAAATCATAGTGTGAGCCATAAAACATTTATAATAAAATCACTGTATAAAAACATTTAATAAAATCTCTCTGGGTCTCACTGCCTCATCTTCTCCCCACTGACTCCTCAAGCTTAACTTGCAAAACATAAACTCTACACCACATCCATGGTGTACCGAGTTATTCAAACAAACAATCTGGTAAACTCAATAGCTCGTATGAATGAAATGACCTAATAATTATATCCTCAGTATTTCCTCAATTTTCATACTCAATAATAATTCATAATAATATCAAAGCATAAATAATAATTATCAACTCATGCCAATAATACAACAATAATCGTGAATAATATTCCAGCAACCTCAACATAAAAAATTCACAACCAACGTTATAATCCTCATGGCATCTCAGTAACCCCCAATTAATCTTTTAACCTCAAAATCCTCATTTAATTACTTCAACTCAAACTCATCATCATTTAATCACTCCTATAATTCAAATCCTAGGATTTAACCTTTCTAGCATACGGCAAACAATGCATACAATAACAAGCATACAATTCATCTATCTAATTTCACTCACAGTGCAATCAAGTGAAATGATCAAAATGCCCTTCAACGGCGTCTTTGCTCGGATTTCTAATTTGACAATTGGAATGGCATCAGAGATAGAATTCCCGAGCTGGTGCCTATTAGGACCAGATAACCAACTAAATAAATATCCAAGTTTCACAAATGACCGTTAAACAGCCGAAATGGGCGGTAACCACCACGCACGGTGGAGGAGCTGTTGGCCTTCACTTCTTCGATTCGTCGCCATGAATGATTGGATGGGCAATCGGAGGGTACCATCATGCACAGGAGGTGGAGAGGAAGCCTTTCTAGGTGGTCCGGTGTCGGAACACAGCCGGAAAGTCGTCGTCCCCGACGAGGTAGTCCGATTGGGTTTCTAGTCAATTCTCCGTAGTGGTTGGTTGCCGAAGCAAGTGGAAGACAATGGGAGGCTCGTCATGGCGAGGGGAACAAAGCCAAAGTGGTCTGGCGTCGCGTCGTGGTCGGAAACTGGAGATCACCACCTGAGACTTGATCGGGTTTTTGGGTTGGGTTCGAGTTTTCTTCCATTTTCTGGGTGATTGGTTACTAGGAGAGGAAGAGGAGGAGGAGACGACTCCATTGCCACTAGTATCGCCGCCATCCGCCGCCGGACGACACTACATGCCCCGGAGATGTGATCAGTGAGGAAGAGAGATAAAGGAGACAATGGAGAGAAAATAAGGGAGTCAGGGAGAGGAGAGAGAGTTAGGGCCCGTCTGGTAACGTTTTACAGAACAATTTTCTAAAAACTGTATTGTAAAATGAAAATGACAAATTAAATTTTGCATTCTCAAAATATGAGAAGACGTCTGGTAGTGTAATTGAAATACAATTATATAAAACAAAAATAATAAAAACACATTTGGTATTAACCAATTATTACAACTAAATAATTCTATTCATAAAAGATATTAATCATAAATTATTATTAATCAATTTCATAAATATATAATTAAAAAAAAAGTTTCATAAAACCCAACACACCTCGGTCAGCACGACTACCTTGTAGGTGGAAGAGTTGTTGGTGACCGTATTATTAATGGAGACAACACTGCATGCATCTATGATTTAGTTGAACATATGTATTTTCTTTATGTAAGCGTTGTTAAAGTTCGTGAGATTCATGCCATGGATGTTACGGGGAGTATTGATCCGTTTATTGAAGCGGGAATTGAAAACTATAGAGGGATTACAAAATATATATTTTGAGAGATGGGTAGAGAGAGAGAGAGATGAGACATGAAGAGAGATGGGTGAGGTGGGTAGCGGCGGGGGGTAAGGCTACCGCCGGAGGTAGGTCTGGCTAAGTGAGGAGAAGGTGCAGATCACATGTTTTTTTTTTTTTTTTTTTTTTTTTT